>VZRE01013126.1:266662-298800 GCA_013396775.1 Cephalopterus ornatus
AGGACCCGCCTCGTCCTCCCCCGCACACGCACACAACACACACGCACCCGGTACATCCCACCCGCGCTCACACACACCCTTCCTCCGCGTCTGGCCGCGACCCCTCCACACATATACACATCCCCCACGCGTGCCCGGAGCCGGAGCATCCCCTGCCGCTGCTGAACCCGCGGGGGATTTTTGTTTTCGCACCTTCCCCTGCGGCTCCGAGTGTCAAAATACAGGGGTGAACCCGCGGCTTAGGGATGCAGAGAAACAAGGGATATTTTCAGGTGCGATTATCCTCATATCCCACCCTGTGCTCACACCCACACGCAGGGTTTTCAATCCCTGAGCGCCTTCTGGCCTCGACCTGGGTGGAACACGGTTCTTCCCTGCTGCCTACATTCATATATTTTAAGGCCACGGGGAACCCTAAAAGCAGAGAGCCTGATCTCCCACGTAAGACAGGAATGTCTGGGAATACAGTTTCCCTCGGAAACAAAGCCCAAACAGCTGGTGGAGCTACAATAAACACGTGAGAAAGGTGATTTGAAAGTGCTGAGTTAAAATGAATCCGTTCTATTCCCAGGCAAGGGGTTCCCATGGTAAATTACACTGATTTAGCTCCAGATTTTAGCCACAGCTCACCACACCACTCCCTGCCTTCCTGCCCAAGGAAACCCTCACTCATATTTAAGTGTGGCACCATCTCACAAATCCTCACCAAAATCCCTGTCTCCTTACACAGCAATCTGCTATTAAAAAAAATGACCCCCTTACTCAGCAAAGAATGAATTTGCTGCTTCACTCAAGTTCCCTTCCAAAAGTAGTTCTGTTCTTTAACACAGGGTGTAGCAAAGCTGTTAATCAACATTATTCCTCTGCAAAATTCCAACTGGTGCCCTGGCCAGGACTCGAGAGCCTGTCCCAGTCCGTGTCATCCCATCAGCCCTCCCGCATCCAAGCGCCGTGAGCTAAAAGCAGCCTTGGGAAGCACACACTGCAAAGTCACCACGATTCCTAGTGCATTAGGGAGATGCTAAATTTAGCTGTACCTGCTAATTAATTTAGAAACTACTTAGTTGCGTTTGCGCCGGGATTTAGCCAATACCTTTAGCCCCACCTCCAGCTCCGTATCCCTGCATCCCTCCCCTGCTGACGCTTTTGGCAGCTCTTTGGAACACCTGGCACGTCTTTTGCTGAACAAGAGCCACCGGCTGTCTGATTGGAAAGCACCATTATTCCTCACTTGTGGAACGCTGCAGGTGCAGAAGATGTTTTTCCAAACCCATACAACAGAGAGCTTTCATCCTGCTCACCTGTGTTTGTTCCACTGCCACTCTCCATCTCCTGGTACTTCCAGAAGGAACATCTGTCCAGGTCACTTCTGTCACACAAGGGCATGTCCCTTCCTTGGATCCCGCCACCATGCCTTGTGCAGAACCAACAGGTTTATTCTTGGGAAGTACCAGCAGAATTCCAGCCTGCTGCAGGGCTGGCAACACAGCTCAGGAGCTCCAGGGCCTAGGATAGACTGGATGGATCTGGATGAGGAAGAGGGCTGAGGAGGAATAACAACTGATAGCAGGTTGTGGGAAATGGAGATTTAGTCATTGAGAAGCCTGGATCAGAGGGAATCAGTGGAAAACTAAGACCCAGGTGAGAGGGAACCAGTGAGCATATTTAAAGGTGGTATTGGAAGGTGGCTCCCAGAAAACCTCGGGATGCTGTTCCTGCTCACATTTAGAATGAGGTTTCCCTCCGGTTTTCTTGCAAATGTATTTTACCACTTACCTCCAAAATAATGAGGCTTTTCCACTCCTTTCTTATTTCCCAAGCCTTTGCCAAGTGAAGGGCTTCCCTCACCTCTGTGCCCAGGCACAGCCCATTCCAAAAGTGGAGCTGCGGAAGGAAATCAAGGACATAGTAAAATTGCCAGGGGTTCCTAGGAAGTTAAGCTAGTACAGAGCTCCAGCTCTGAAGGGCCTTAACAGGGACAGACTATCCCCTCTCCTGTCCCCACCAAGGCTGCTAGAATGCCATGTTTCCAAGCCCTACTCCTCAGCTTCAACTGGAGCTCTGTGCCAAGAGGAGCTGCGGATGGTGCTGGAAGAGGAGTGCAAAGAGAAGCAGAAGGGAAAAATCTGCCTGAAAATGAGATGCAGTGCAGAGTGGCTGCAATTTTCAGGACCGCCTAAGGGACTTGGATGACCAACTCCTACTTAATTGGGCATTATAATTTTCTAGGGATCCTTCAAAACCTCTGCCAAGGCTTACCAAACGTTCATTTCCATGCCCAGCTTTGGGGAGGAGCCTGTTCTCTCCCAGCACACAGTACAGGGTTCACCTTAGTGAAGAAAAGCGGTTTTCTGCTCAAAGTATTGAGTTTTTGTGAGCAAGACATGTCTTGCTAAGCCACCCTTGTATCCCCAGTAATATTCTCTCTGTATTTTGATATTAATGTTGTTCTTATTGATATCTGGATTAAACTGCCTTCCTGCTAACAGACCTCCAGCCTTATTCCCACCACTTAATGTACTCTCTGGTGTGCCTGGGAGTTACAATCCCCCCTTGGCACAGCTTTGCCCTTTCATCTGCTTTTTCACTTGGGCAGTGATTTTACACTCCAGTTCCTTTTGGATGAACAGCCTGTAAGATGTACAGAACCGGTTTTCCCACTGAAATATTTCAAGTCTCAGGCTCTAAGCGCTCTACTGTGACCCTCTGAGCAGACTCAAGGCTCGGGGTTTCTTGAGGGATATTATTCCTGGGCATAAATACCAGAGGACAGGTTATTCTGACTTAGTGCCTCACAGTGAAGACCACGAGTTCCTCCCTGCTGATGCCATTCAGGAGGTCAGTGCTCCGGTACCAGAACGATCAGCAGAGAATTAACAGCTGGATAATGGAGAGGTGAGCCCGACTTCATCCTTTTGTCCGTCTGCGTGAGGGGAATGATGCTCTGTTACATCTACAGATCATCTGCAGATCGAATTTGCAGAGCACTGCAGCAAACAGCAGCATGGCTGCTCCTCCTTGTCACGCCTTTTTATTTTACAGCAACAATCCCCTCGGATAAGAGCCCTCCTCTTATATTGCTGAAGATGACCGGCCAAAGGCTGAGCTGGTTTAACCCATATTGCTCCGTTCCTTTCAAACGCATGACTCCATAGTTTCCCAAGGTTTCCAAGTGCCAGGCTGCAGGATGCCGGCGGTGGCTGATGCCTGGCAGCTCTGCAGCACGGGCACGGCAATGCGATGCCATGCGATGCGCCGCCGCCTCGGGAAATCATCCGGTGGTGCGGCGCGTGGGAGAAAGGAGCGCTGCCTGCAGACAGGTCTGCACACAAAGCAGGAGCACCATGGAAACTGCTGGAGAACAAAGGCGGCGCACAAAGCTGTGCCGGGACCTGCGAGGAATGTCCGAAATACTCCTCTGTGCCTCCCGGAGGCGCAGCCCCCCACCGCGCCGAACTCCGCTGTGACTGCCCAGGGATTGCGGCGGGGTCAGGGTTTCGCTGCCTCACCTCTGATACAGAAAACTGGGAATCGTGACAAGCAGATTTTGCAGAGAACTGTGTTTTCCATCTCCAAGGTGATGGTGTAAAGTAGGGCAGCCTGCGGGGAATACACAGAAAAAGCATTTACTCTTCAGCAAGGACTGGAAAAGAGCCTACTAGAAGGGATAATAAGTAGGAGTTAAAAGACATTCTTTGCACTCCAGAGGCTCAGGGGCTGTTTCAGAGAACTTTGAGCGTCTCTTTATCCATTTTTTTTTTCTCTTCCCTGGGTGCCAACTGCTGCTGCTGCTGCTGGAGATGAGTGCCGAGCTCAAGGAAACCTCAGTCCCACTGGGTATATGGCTGCTTTGATTTGTTCCTCCTTTTAACATCTGCTGTTAAAGGAAATTAGATGAAGATTTGGCTGAGACAACTGCACGGAGTGTTAGCAGCACATTTCAGCTCAGAGAGTCCATAGTGTCCCCTTTCCTTAGTGGTTGTAGCGGACCTTCCAGCAGGATTGGGACCGTACCGGCAGGAAGCTGACACACCAAGCCCAACAGGAACAGCTGAAACACGGCTATAACTCCTGTTTTTCGTCTAGAAATTCTGACGGATAACAACAGTATTTACTCCTAAGTGGTATTTAGTTCCATTTTGATGTCCCTGATAAGCACACGGAAACAACCTCTAGCAATTCCCACACTGCTTGTAACTATGTCAGAAAGCCACAGCATGACATTGACAGTTCTTTTTCCTCCCCAGTGGCTCCGAGTCTCGGTGACAGATGAATACAAAACAGATGGGATGGTGGCAGAACCTCATCAGATGGACCTGATGGGCCCCAAGCTGCCTGTGCTATCACATAGATTAGTGGCACGTAATGCTGGGCTTTTGTATTTTGATATTGAAAGCCACACAGTGGCTTTAATCTTGGGTCTTCTCCTGTCTTAATGTCAGGGTTCTCATTTTGATTTTACGCAAAAGTTATATTTAAGAATCTCCATCTTCCTTTCTGTGCTAAGCTTCAAAACAGCAAAAGAGGCTTTTCTGCTGTGTGAAAAAGGCCTTTTGAGTTGCTGCATTTAAAAATCAGACCAAAAAACTCTAATTTGGTCCAAACCAAGTATTTGGTCACACCAGATTTCTGTCACTTGTGCTTCACAGATTGCTATTACCTCGCATATATTTAACAGTCATACCAATTTGGAAATATCTGTATTTGGCCATAGCAACACATCTGACACGTCTGTTTAGTCTGAGAGATCCCTGCGAGCTCTTCTCTGAGCATCCACAGCAGAGCCATGTCACTGAAAAATAACATCTTTTCCTTCTGACATAATTGCTCCCCTTGGCTCTTCCACAGCAGACACAGGAGGTTCCCAAGGGACACTGCAGTCACACAAATGCGTCAGCTTGCTGAGGCCAAGAATATTGGTCATATTCCCCATGACCCACAGCTCCTCAGGAAGCTCGCTAAGAAAGGACTCGCTCCTGCCTGCACCATTCAGCTACCAGTTGCTGTAATGTATTTGAATATTCCTTGAAGTTGTTGCTTTACCTCAAAGGATGGTTACATATATATGTAATTACAAAATTAACATGGAGTTCCCAACCAACCAAGCAAGAGAGTAGGAGTTAAGAAGAGCGGGAGACGCTATCCTGCTTTCCCAAAGGCAAGATTCCAACCCAGCCACAAGCAGCATGCGTCCCCAGCAGTGCCAAAACACTTGGATAATAAATGGAATATAAAATACAGCACAGGAGCTGTAATCAGGACACCTGAAACAGGGGATGGTGCCAAATTCAGGCTTAAAATGCTGCAAAACAGCTCTGCTTGTGTCTCCCTGCTGGAAGCTGCAGATGACCCACTCTGCCACTGCAGCTGTACCTATATATAGTTTTAAGAGAGACTTGGCTATAAAAATACATCTATAGATGCAGTCTAAACCCAAATAGGCTACACAGCTGCATGCTTCAACACTTAAATAATTTAAAATATTGTGCCCTGATCATATTATTCTGGTTTTTCCATTGGCGTAAGAGCATGGCAAAGGACTCGGATAAGAGCAGGAGGGTTTCAGGCATGCTTGCGGTCAGGGGCTTCACGAGAGAGTTCACCTTCAATCCCCGCAGCCAGTGACAAAGAGAAAAGGAATGGGCATCAGAAGTTCAGGGAAGGAAAAGATGATTCAGTAAGAATAAAAATTAATTCCCTCTCGCTTAAGTTTTTCAAGAGACTCACTGTGTTTTTCCCCCCCGAGTTCTGCGTCTACACCAAAAATCACTTCTGGTGTAAAGGCAGAGCTGAACCAACAGGTCAAGTACACTTGGTATTTGTGCTCATGGAACAGGTTTTCTAGGCTAAACCTTGTAAGAAGTTGCCTACTGAGCACCAGACACGATGGGAAATGTCTGAGGGAGCAGCTGGATTCCCAAAACACTCACCAAACAAATACACAAATCACCAGGTAAAAAAACCCACCACTTTTCAGTGTGTTTCAGTGTGTGGGAAAGGAAACACAAACACCAGCCATGGTGAGGGAAAACAAACCAAAAAACAAAGGAGAAAACTGCACAAAGCACGGCAGCCAAAAGGTATTCAACCGTGCCTGCTCCATACATTATTCACAGAGCGGGAGAACCGGACCCATCCCTTTTCCCAAGAGAGATGTATCTAGCTTTATCTATGTGATCAGCCAGGGAGCAACACGGCCGAACACACTGGCTGCCAAAGTACCCCCATGTTTTGTAATGTGCCTGCAGCCCAGAACAGCTGGAGCAGCTTTGCCCTCTGCTGGTCCCGCGAGGCCCCTCAGCCCATCCCAGGCACGAGCCCCTCTGTCCCACGGACACTCCTTGGGGATCCCACTCTCACTCCCAGCCTTCCCCAGGCCGGCAGAGCGAAGATGACATACAGCAAGGGACTCGGAGTACCTTGGTCAGGCAATAGCCTTAATTAAATATCTGGAAAAAGAGTAAAAACCCCCCTCTGAATTCGATGGAGCCGCAGCGCCTGCCCCAGCCCAGAGAGATAAAAGGGGCAAGTTAAACGACCTTAATTAAATCACACCGCACTGGAAGGCTTTCCCCATCCCGCTCACGACTCCTGATTGCATTTCAAGTCCTTTCTTTTGCCCAAACCACCAGGATTGTACACTGCAATGGAACATTTGGGAACAGCATTCCTGGCAGGCAGCTACCGCTGAGGGGTGCACAGGGCCAGGGAAGAGAATCCCCACGGCAGCCCCTCCACCCAGGGAGACACCGGTCGCTCCTAAGGGGCCAGGGCTGGTTTGTCCCACCCCTTTACCCCTCTCCCACTTGTTTTCCAGCTCGGATGTTTGTTTGGTTCCACTCAAAACGCCGTAAAAAAGGCGATAAAAGCGCAGCCAGCGTTTGTCCAGCACAAAACCGGTTACCCTGGCAACGGCAAGCAAAGCTTTCCCAGATTCTCCCGCTCGGTTTTCCCCTGGTTTTGCAGGGATTGGTGCGACTTGGGTGACGGCTGCCTGTGCCAAATATGCCGTCAGCAGCGGCACAGGGAGGGATGAATAGGAGAGCTGGCCTGGCTCTGCTGTAAGCCAACAAAAACTTGTGTGCTGCCAGGTCCCCGCAGAGCCGGCAGCTTCCTCACACCATCCACGGCGACTTGCAGGTAACTGCATTAGCCCCTCACTCAAGCACATCTCAAAGTCACCCAAGCATACCTTATCTAATTACTTTTCCAGCACTGTGCAGCATTATTCCCATGATTTAATCCTGCCTGGGATCATTAGACAGCGTGGTACCCTTAAGGAAAGCAATTATGACTCTGACCTATGTTTTCAGGGGCCTGGGCAGGCAAGTGCCTTTGTCAGCTGTCAGAAGGCAATTTTCTAATTTGATTTAGAACTTCTCTAGAAAAAGATAATTTACTTACCTGCTGGCTTTCAAGGATGCCTTAAAGCCTGTTTAAACTAGTGTGCTGACTACATCTTGGGGCAAAGAAACCCCAAACGCCAGTATCGGCTGTTTAAAAATAAAACAGGTAGAACAGTCTTGCTCTGTGTGACAGTAAGATGAGGACAATCAAACTTCAACATTAACACAAGGTGCAAGATCAAATTCAAAAAGGCTTTTCTACAAAAAGGGGCAGGCAGAAGGGGGTAAAGCATCATGTTGTGAGCAGGATACTGTGCTACTAAAAACCTGCAGGTGCAGTAATCCTGGGATATCAGGCAAGTGTTCCACTAAAACCGGTCCTACTGCTGCTGCCACGCAGCATCTGCAACTCGTGGGAGAGAAAGAGAAATATGAGTGCTAAAAATAATATCAGATTTAGCCCCGTGCTGGGTCACAAAGAGCAAAATCGATGCTGGGTTCTGCTCCAGGCAGATGGATGTGGAATGATGTTCTTTCAAAACAGTCAGGGGAGGCAGGAAAAAAAAAAAAAAATCAGCAAAACCAAACAAGCAGTCTAAGGTTAGGAATTCCTATGATTTTACAGTATCATCCTGAATTTTAATATAAAGTTAATTTCTTTGGGGGGGGAAATAAAGGGAAAAGTCACTGTGGGAAGTTGCTAGAGGTGAAATATGAAGTACTTTTAGGGATGCAACTCTTGGGATGGTAAAAGTCAATAGCTGGACTCCTCAGCATTATGATGGGGAGGGATAACAGCAGCAGAAATTAACTCACATGTATTTAAAGATAAAAAACACACAAACCATTCTGGCATACTTGAGAATCCACGGTTTTGTAAAAGCATCTAGACCATCCTCTCCATTCCTGACTTCTGAATTAAGAGCAAAAATGCTATTATTAGCTTCTTCAGGAAGTAATAAACATCGACTGTCCTTCCCTGCTGAAGCACATTGCTGCACTAGTTTGGAAAAGGAGAAAAAGAAAAAAACTCATGTTTAAGTGTAAGGAATTAACCTGTATAAAATATGGAAAGGGACAAAAGGGTGACTTCTATGTGGTAAAATCAGAAAATATTAATACAAAACCAGTGACTCCCAGACTTAGGCTTTTGCAGTTCAGTTCCACTCTCCACCACACATAAAAAAATCTGAATCATTTATGAGCTGAATTATTTATAACATGGATATATTTTTGACTCAAATGAACTTCAGCAGCAAAATCCCAAACATTTTACCCAGAGTAGGCTTTTGGGTAATTCCAAAATTCCACAGAAAAAGAAAACATCCTGTCTTTTAAGGCAGGATGCGGAGAAAAAAAAACATTAATGGATCAATGCTTTTCATAGGTAGGTATGAAAACGACTTTTTATCGTGTCATCAAATACCTTACCCACCCAGGATGGGAGGAGATCAACATTAAATAACACTAAATAAGAAATGCTGCGATTGGACTGAACACTTGAATACTGCAGGAGTCCACAGAGGAGAGTGCCCGGCACACAGGTTAGATCTTAGCCTTCCCCCACCTCTGCCCTGGGAGGAATCCTCCACACACTGTTTCCAAGAACCATCAGCAAGCTCTTCCCCCCCCCCTTCCCCCGCCCTTTTGTTTGTCGCTTATCTCGCACTTTTCCCCTCTGTATTCCTGCTATCTGCAGCCTGATCGCTGCTATTCCCTCTCCACTGAGTCGTGCTAATCCTCTCTCTTGACTCCTTCCCTCCCTGCCAGCGGGCTGAGTCACTCCCAAGTGCAGCCTTGTGTAGAACCCCGATTTTACCTTCAGGGATTTTTTTAAATATTGCCGGTCTCCCATGAAATACTTGAAAGCCATTTAAAAAAAAAAAAATAAATCACCATCTTAACCTGTGAACTGCACAACTTTAACACTTATCTGCAAGTGAGAACTACTTCTGGAGCTAGAGAACAACCACAGCTATCAAAGATATTATTTCTTCTGCCGAAGATTCCTCTAAAACAAAGAAACAAAAAAACCTAAATTCAGTTTAGTGTGTATTTATACAAGTAAATTTTCTCCCAGACTTCTCCACGACATATTTCCTGACAGCCTTAGCCAACTGAAAACACAGGGAAGATTCTCCTCCTGTACTTTGAAACAGTGTGATGGGCTAAAGAGAGGCCTAGAGAGGTTTATGCAGCATTAACCACCTTTATTATTTATGGTGTCATAAAGCAAATGGAAGAATTAAGAGATACACAACTGAAATTTTCTCAAGCATTTTATTTTATAACCTAGTGTATAAAACAACATACAAAAAAAAATTATCCAAACCAACAAAAAACAGAACAAAAAAAAAAACAAACCCCAGAAGTGAACTAAAGCAAAATTTCCAGAAAGCTTTACCTAAAGGCTCAGAAGCAGTAAACATTCAGCCTATTCAAAACGGGGTTCAGACCCATCTTCACACTTGCAGTCAGCAGAGTTAGGGCTCCAAGGGCCCGGGTTGAGTTGCTGTAAGCAGCGGGGGCTGGTTTTGGTAGGTTTGTTTGAAACACCTACAGTTCACACTTGAAGATCATCATCGGTCTTGGTTAGTTGCCATCAGTGAAGCGAATGTGTTTGCTTGTCTGTTGAGTCTTCTCAAGTCTCATCCTCTCAGCCTTGGCAATCAACTGCAAGCAGGAAAAACATCACAGAAAATCAGAGGGAAGTGATATTCTGACAATTTGATCTCATAGTCATGGAAATATTCTTCACTGGTTTACCAGGCGTCCTAAAGAAAAGGTTTATCTGAGCAGCTGAGCTAAGCTGTATATCTGTCAAAAATAAATATATATGAGATCAATTCAGTATTGCCTCAGAATCACGCAAAATAAAAGCGTCCCTTCAGCTGCTGATCAATTACTTTCATTCCATCTCTTCTTCCTCGTGCTTCTTCATCATCCTTCTTCTCAACATGGTTGAACAGAAGAAAATAATACTTTTAAATTCCTAAAACACAGTCTCATACAGTAAGTAAAAAACCTGTCCTTTTACTGGAATCATTTTGAGACAGATGCAGGAAAAACAAAGGTTAGACCACAAAAGGAGTCCCTTCAGGAATATTGTGGCATTTTAAACAGGAAAAAACCCTCATACTTCAAGCACACCACAGCCACCCACACACACCACCCAAGAACAGCTTTAAATGCACAGAAAAACCACACACAAAAATAAAAACCCCCACAGAAACCCCACACACGAATACCAACACATAAACACACACAGAGACACACACAAAACCCACAAGCCACAAAACACAGAACACACTGAAACCGCAAACTCACGCACAAACGCCACAAACCCACACAACAACACAGAAAAATGCACATACACAAGCCACAGAAACCACAAATCAACACAAGAATCCCCACAAAAAGGCACATGGAAAAGCCCCACAAACCAGCACAAAAACAAGGCTGAAGGCACATACAAACCCCACACAAACCAACACCACGAACGCACTCAAAGGCACTTACAGAACCCACAATACCCCCTTAAAAACACCAAAAAAAAAAAAAAGCCCCAAGTGCCACCAAACCCAAACGACAACCAAAAATCACAAAAAAAAGGCACGAAAAAGTTACCATAAGTCTCCCAACCCCACAGAATAGCCCAAAAACCTAATACACAAATATCTTCAAAGGCACATACAAACCTCACACTCAAACCCTACCAAAATTTCAAAGGCACACACAGAACCCATGAAACCCATCACAGGAACACACAAACAACACACATACAGAAAACCACAACTACCACAGAAACCACAATCCAACACGAAAAACCACACAAAAATGCAGGCACATACCACACAAACGGACATAAAACAAGGCATCTATAATACAAAACCCAAATCCCAAAACAATATTAAAAAAAACCCCAAAAGACACCAAAACAATAAAAAACCACCACAAACAAAAAACCCCACAGTAGCTTCTGTGCTGGGGACAACTCAAATATATCAGGTATTGCTCTGGGGAGGGGGCATTTGCTCACTGGGTAGCCCCACTTTGCTATATTTGAAAAATTTCATATATAAATCTAATTATTTGTTGCTTCTGCATGACTGTGGTCTCAGTGTGTCCTGCAGACAGCAGTGAAGGGCACAGGATGCTGCTGCACTGACTGTGGCAGCTGGGATTTCAGAAAGAAAGGAATAAAACCGATCTAAAGATGTAACCAAGAGTTACTTTTACTCTGATATCTAATTAAAAGAAGAAAATAAAAGAAGAAAAAAAAAGAGACTAAAAGTAGTTGTTTTACTACAAAGTGAGGAGTACAGTGGTTTACTCATTCCACATATGGGATGGAGAATTCCAAACAAGGGAAGTTCTAGGACATGAGCTACCCAGTTCATACCAATGAGTGCTTTTATACCAGTGCCTCAGCTCTCACAAGAGGCCTCAAGGATTCCTGTTTCCAGCTCATCAATCCAGGATCAGAATCTCTATCTGAGCACTCTGCTCCTGTCTCCAAACAGGTCTCCAGCCCCAGGGAACTGGGGATGTGCTCTGGAGTGGGACCTGTCCCCACAGGCCCAGACACACAGGGAATTGCCCAGCCTTCCAAGGACATGGCCCCTGACACCCAGACATCATCAGGAGAGAACAGTGTGGGCTGTACCCAGACATTCCCACTATCCTCCTCTTCCATACAACGTGTAAATTATCCCAGCCTTCAAAAATACCCAATTCTCACTCCCTCACCAAATGCCTTTTCACTTCTGCCACCCCTCCCACCCTCTTAAACTTCCTCCTTCCCTCTGGGAAAGGGGGAGGTACTCCTCCTGGGAGACAAGGATCCAAGGGGAAAAGCTTGCAGGCAATTCACTCCTTGGCTTTGGGAAAGGGAGACTCCAATCAGTCTGGAGTTTAAGGCTACAGACTGATGGATTGCTTTAGGTCTGAATAAACTGGCACTGCCCTAAAAAGCAGTTCTGGCAGGAAGGTCTGCCATCAGTAAATCATGGAGGTGGTTTTCTCAGGCAGTAAAGCCACATTCAAAAGAGAACATGGACTTGGAAGGGGCAGCAGAGGGGTGACAATGAAGGACCAGACTCTGAGGAAAGCCTGACACTGAACACCTTTTTCCACTCCAAAGAACAGCCAAGTTCTGGGGAACCTTGGGATATCTCTTTTGGACATTCTGTTAAATATAAAGAAGTATGGCAGAGAAAGTAAAATCTCTTGAAATCTAATCTATTGGGTTTTGGGAGTGAGCACTATTACAGAAATCTGCTCAAGTTATCCTTAACCCTTATCCCCAGGGCAAGAGGAACATGCCTATACTTTTTAGAAAACATGGAAAAGAGCAACTTCTAACTGCCTAAAGTTACACTCCTAAGCTGTGTGCAGCCTGTGATGGGATGCAGTCCGTGCATTTCAACACTAACTGGAAGAAAGCATAAGATGTTGTGTTAATTCCAAGCATAAAGCAAATAAACGGCAAACACCCATCTTCCAAGTCTGGTAAGGTATTTCAAAACATTTTTAACAAAATAGACCTTTACAAGAAAGATACACTAATGGCATATTTTACTGGAGATATTTTATTATGAGTAATAACCTTTTTCTTCCTTTCATTGTGAGCTCCAAAAGAAGTCACCTTGTAAGCACTAAGGAAGAATTTCTTAATATTGAACACTTCTTACTAGCCCTCGCTATTTTGGGAATACAGCCTGTCCAAAGGCAAGGAAAGGGTTAAGAGTTACTGACTGCAGCCAGGCATTCTTGTCTTGATGTTTTGCTTAACGGCCTTAGCATTTAAATGGAATTGCCCGGGCTTTGAAGTTCACACCTCCCGGTGTGGGCAAGGTGATGGGCAGGAGGGAGGAGCAGGAGTTTGCATCCCTGTGCTGCCTTTGTTAGGCAGGACCCAGACAGTTTGTATTTGCAGGCCAAGATGAGGTGCATAACTGCCGAATTTACACCGGTTTGGTCAACAAATACCAACCTTCCCAAGATGAAGAGCAAAAACTCGAGAGCAAGTGTAAATTCAAGTCTCAAGGTGCCACTTTGGTTTAACAATGTAACAGTACATTTTAAAAAACCCAAAACTGGCAGCATTCAGTAAAACACTCTAAAAGTTGTAGAGCTTTCACATTCCCTTTCTAGTCATATTAAAGAAAAATGGCTCAAGTCAATGCCTTCTTTAAGCTTTTAAGAAAATTAAATCAGACCTCTGGGCAAGTTCTTTATGCACACATTTGTTTAAAAGAACTCTTCTCATTAGTCTATGGGATCTCTGAAAGAACATTCAGGCAAACAGGGTAAGACACATAAAATATGCCTCTGACCTGTATAACCCCTGTTCCTTTAGGCCAGTGAAATATTTGTTTTCAATTACATATGTCATTTTTTTCCCCCCTAGCGTCCAGGAAACACAGTCTCCAAAGTCACCAGCAAATAATTAGGGTCAGATGATTCTGAAGTTTTGCAAGCAGCAGCAGAAAAATTCAGGTTAAAGCCAACCCAGAAACCTTATCTGCAGTGTGTGTGAAGCAAACCTGGCAATAAAAAGGTCTGTGAAATACTCTTTGGCTCCTCTCTGTCAGGTCAAGGATCTGACTGGCTTAATCAAGGAACTGTTCATGCCTGGAAGGATCTTCTGTGGCAGGAGTGGAGGCTGCAGCAGCCTGCCAGTTCATTGCAACACTGCCTCAACTCTGCAGCCCTCACAGGCACACCAAGGTCAAGGCTGGAAGGGAATTTCCCAGTTTGAATCTGGAAGCTGTGCAGCTAGGGATGCTTGCCAGCACTCACCCCAGCACAGAACTGTGCACAAATAAGACTCTAAGTTATGAGAAAAATGAGATTGATTCTCAAAAAAAACATTTTCTGGATCATAGAGTATTACCAGTGTAGCACTAAACTTGATTTCACTGGAGCACATAAAAACTACTTAAGCTTTTTCATGAGCTCATCCAGACAGGGTCTGAAAAGAAATCCAGCTTAAAATTAACTTCAGGCCTTTAGACACAGACTTAACTTGCTCTGATTGTCCCTATAAAGACAAGCCTTCCACTTGTCAACTGGACCGGGACAGACACACATTCTTCTCTCCTTTGTAGCTGTAAAACTCCGCTGCAAAGTCAGTAGGAAATGATTTTGCTGAATCAAATACAGAAAGTATCAAAAATTATGGATCTATGCAGACAGAGACTCATGTTTTCAACCATGGCTGCGCAGGAAAGATATTTGATTTGCACATTACCTTCTCAGTACCTCTCTTCTTCTCTCGAGGCTGGTTAAGTTTAGCTTGTCTGTCCACCAAAATCTTCTGCCAGTAACGTTGCTCATGGTCACCTTGAAATAAAAACAACATTGAGGTACATGAATAAAAGTAGGACACGAGATGTCCTGCTTTCAGGTTTCTAAGGTAAACACACATGAAAATACCTGAGGGAAACCCAGCTAGTATTTCCCCAGTACTCTTAAATTTGCTGGTCACAGAAGTCATACAGAATTCCTCTCCACATGTCATTAGCAAAAGGAGCTGAGTTTTGGCTGAAGTTCCACCACAGCACATGGAGGCCCTTTGATTTACTCATGTACTCAACCTTTGGTAGTTGTTTAAAATGAGTCAAACAGAAAAAATAAAAAGTAATTCCTGTAAGAACAGCTGAGACTGTTTTGTTTCCTCAAAACCATAGCCTGGGGACTCCACGAGCTGTCAGGAATATTTGAACATGGGCAGCAATAGAAGGGCAAATAATTGTGCAGCTTTTCTCAGCAACTGCTTTGCAGTTAAGCTGCAGTTTTCCACTGTTCCCTCTGGTTTGGGATGTAACTGCCCACAACGGGAACTTTGTGATATGTTGAGTGGTCTCATGGTTCAGCTGCAGGGAAGTTTCCCAAATATATTCCTGCAAAGTTAAGCATCTATGATAACGTTCACATGTTACCACCTTGCCAGATGAAAAGCTGAATATCTTCAGGAGCCAAGTCCTAAAAAGTAAAATACTACTGATAAAGATTTAGTCCCTGCTGTAGAGAGCATTAAAGATTCCTTCCTTATTCTTATTCTCTCACCTGATGCCAGGGAGGGAAACTAAAATCCTCACTGTGAGTCCCTTGTGCTTGCCTGGGAAGCTTTTCCATTCTCATTTCAATGAGCCAGTTAGAAAAAAAAAATAAATCTTAATGCTATGAATGGAATGCTCCTACAATGCAGTACTTAGTCCTAATCTACTACCTCACTTTTATGTAAGAACACAAAACCAGAGACAAACAATCAGAGACAAACAGAGTGCTCAGCTGTAAAAGCCAAAATTTGAGGCTGTTTCTGGATCTCTGGGACATAGAAAGCACTGGAGACGAATCTCCCTCCAAATGACAGGAACAGCATTCACTGAGTCTTAAACGTGAATTAACTTTGATATTATCATGAAGGCTGATGCTTTTATTAAAGCTTTTCCTGCTGCAATCCTTAATTTTTGGGGGAGTTTACTGCCCTGCATTCATGAAACTGGACTTGATGTGAGGATCTGTGCAGGAGTGGGGTAAAATCTCAATACATTTAGAATTTCTAGTGCATGTCTAGAATTTAAAAGCTCTATTGTGGGAGACTTGCTCTTCTTTCTATCTCTCGATTCCACAGAGAGATTTTTCTACACTTGGAAAACTAATCCAATCCAAGACATGAAGTAATTTCAATAAGAAGTAAAACACATGAAAATGAAGTTCCCAAATAGAACCAATAAAAATTTTGGTGTAAATACAATTAAGATAAAGGCTAATTCTGGCCTAAGTTATCCAGCTTCCTGAAAAATCAAGATCAATTAGTAGGTAAGTGCTAAATCCACTGCAAGTGTGTCCATGCTGTTAGACCCTTGCCCTCTTATTTCACACTGAAGTTCAGTATTTTAAGTCTCTTTAAAATTCTTTTGCATCATCAGAATGTTCTATTCATAAAGCTGACATGTGAATTAAGTTCAACAGTGCATTGCCACCGAAACAAATCAGCCTAAAAAGAACAGAGTTAAGTTGGTAACAGCAAGCAAAACTTATTTTTCTCTGAACACTGGCATAAAACACCCCTTAAGAGTTTTACTAATCATAAAATTACTTATCAAAAACCAAGCAGCTTTTTCCCCAACCAAGATATATAAACACATCCCTGAAGTCACCACATGAGACAATCCTTTCTCCGCAGTACTTGCGTCTTCTCCTGTAGTTGCATTAAAAAAAAAAAACCCAAAAACAAAGTCTTACCAGTGAGAACTTCGAATTTGCAGTCTTTTTTGATCTGGATTTCTTTGTGGGATTTCATGACAGCCTGTGCATCCTCCGGAGTCTTAAAGCGGACATGACATTCCGTGTCTCCCTCCAGCATGTCCACATAAGCCACCTCAGCCAGCGCTGCCAGAGCATCCTGTCGAAGCACGAGGGAGAACACACACCATAAATCAGCCTTCAGAAGGAGAATATAAAAAGAGCGACTTTTGATCGTTCCATTTGGAGGTCATTAACATTTTCAAAAAGGTCATGAAGTAGAAAGACAGTAGGAGAACTTGGTCTTTTAATCCATCAATCTCTCGTAAAATAATTTGCGTTAGTATGTTTTCCTAAGGAGGTTATACCTGAATTTTGATTTATGAGCCTACATCTACCCATCTCATCCTGCCCTTAAATACAACTTAATGCAGTATTTTCTGAAAAAGTTGGGTTTTTTGCACAAGTATCATTTTACTAAAAGGAGCATCAGTAATTATCCTTTTTTTTATTACACTGTATCTGCGGTTTATTTAAGAATTAAATTATTGGTGTACTGTAACAACGTCGACCCCACACAAAATATAACACGTTATTCAATGCTTTAAATACATAAAACTGAGCCCACTGATGGCAGATTATCTGAGAAAAGAGTAGCAAAGCAACTCTTTCTATCTTTATGAAGTGACCTCTGCCTGATAGTTTTGACCAACAGCTAAAGGAAGAAGAGTCCCAAATGTTCTTGCAGATGAAGTACTTGACTTGTAATTCCCGCTGTTAGGGAAATTAAATAGGACCACACATTCCTACTCAATTTGGTTCCCAGCAGGCAGCTCCACTAAGATGCTTCCATTCAGGCACCACACACTGCTTTTAACCCTCCACTACCAAGGGCAGCCTTGAAACAAAACAAAAATTAGAGTGACAATGCTGTTAAGATCATTTGAGAGCCACCAAAAGCTACTTTCCAGCCTTATTCTGGTATCCCAATGTCACGACTGGATGCAAAACTACAACGAGTTGACTGGAGATTAAAACTGCAGGAGTTTATTGGAGTTGGCAAACAAGAGCAGCTCTGGGAAGCACCTTAAGAGCAAAACAGGGAAGAAGCATAAAATTAAAACATCCAAATAGTATTTGTGGCAGGATTTTTTGCAGCTGATTTGTCCAGTAACACAGGCAAAGCCAGGTTTGATGGCAGTTCCTCCTTCAACAGTTATACAACCAGTATGGCCAGGGAGAAAAAAAAAAAATCCCCCAAAAGTCAGTTTCGTGCTATTTTAATACTAAGTTTTCCTCCTGCTAACACCATGGTAGGGTGTGACACAAACTTTAAAGGGTGAGGTGTATTCTGCAGTCCAAGGGGCCCTCAAAGGTTACAGGGACAACTGCCACATTCCCTCGGTGTCTCCAGCACTCAGACAACTGCCTGCAAATAACACCAGATAAGGCTGATTAAGTTGCAACCCCACCATCAGTGGGTTTTCAGGGAGAGTGTCTCTCCTCTGGCTGAGGTTTATGCACACACTAAACCTCACAGGCTTGCCAGTGACTCGAAATGGCCTCCTCACTTGCAAATATCCTTGGAGAAATCATGTCAGAACTCCCCTGTTGACCCATGTGAACCACTGACCCTAAGTGGTCTGGATATCAAGCTGTTCAAATTCTTTCCAGTTGTTATTCATCCAAAAGTGCAATTTGTGAAAGAAATGGTCCTGTGTCATACGTGGAAAAATTCAGTATCTGGAAAATTTCCTTTGGAAAACTTTTAATACTTCCATTTCAAAAGGATGCAGCTTAAATGTGGTATTTTTCCTTAAAAGGGAACATTTTGCTTAGCACGTGTGAGTTTTGTATTGTGACATCACACGAAATGGAAGGTATCCTAAACACTTATAATGAGGAAAAACAGCACCTGGCATAGGGGAAAAAAAAAAAAACTCATATTTGACAGGCTCTACTGCTGCCACTTCCCCTGAAATGGAATTTGTCATTGCAAAGTTATTACTGGGAAAAGAAAAAGAACTGTGGGGATTTTTTTTTTTTTTTGAGAGAGCATTTTCCTGCCCCTTAAATCCAGGTAAGGGAATTTGAAAATATACTTTAATATTAATACAAGAAGGAATTTTTTAAGTTTCTTGTCAGGATAATTGGCACAGTGTTAAACACAGAACTCTGCATCAGTGTCTAACTGTTGTAAAATTGGAAAGCACTAGAGAGTTGCTTATTTTTGTCCATGTTTTCATTATAAACTTGACATTGCTCGAAGCACACTCAAGGCTTGTTTTTACTTTAAAACATCCTCTTGAGCCTATTTTGCCCTTGAAAAACCCACCGTTCACAGGTAGTAGAGAAGAATCTGCACGCAGCTACTGGCCAAATAGATAAAAAAACCCAAATGTCAACCAGCCTGGGTTAAACGGTATTCCATATTCAAACATTTGGGGGGCACGGTGAGAGGAAGGGCCAACAGCTTCCCTGAGGTTACAAAGGCATTACCTTGATGTGCTTCCTGCCCGGCAGGGGCTCGGTGCTAATGATCTTCACAATTACTCCGCTGACGAACTGAGGCCCCATTGTGTTGGCCTTGGCGGGAGGGGCACAATCTTCACTGCTGGCTGCTCAAGTTAAAAAACAGGGCGGGGGGAAAAGCACCAAAAGAAAGTTTTTATGTCTATTAAATTGAGATACTAAAGTTTGAAAGCACAGAAGTAACATAAGGTAAACAAGCATTAAGTATTGTTACTGCAGATAAGCTGTGGTTTTTCAAATCCAGGTCAAGATCATCCACAGGCTAAAGTCAATGTAAGTAAAAAAAGATAGACCACTTTAAGAAAACAGTCTCAGAAAGGTTTTACAGTCCACAGTCTCCTTATAACAGTATTTTATATTCTACTGATTATAGTTAATAGTTGAACTTTACTTTTAGAGCAAGCGAAAACATGCAGACAGGCACTGGAACACCAGTGTCCAAGTCAGAGAAAAGAAGCACAGAAAATTAAAAGAATGATTCTACATCCATAAAAGTAGAAATTTAAGTATGAGAACATAATTACAAAGCTCCTATTAATCATAAAGCAGATAAAACCCAACTGCAAGCTGTTTGTTTTTTTTTCTTTCAAATGCTTTACTTATATGAAATTGTTTCGTGAGTCATTGCAGGTACATTTAAGCCAAAGCAAATCAGGCCCGAGCTGCAGCCCCAAAAAAAGCTGATTCCTGATTTACCTCCGAGGCTTTTAAAACTACATTTACCAAAAAATATCCTTAAGCTTAAGAAAGGCTACTGGAATATGCTGAAACGGCTTTGTTTGGTCTTGAGACAGATTTGGGACTAAGGTGCTTTATAAATAAATACAGGGGGGACGTTGCTTTTAGCATTTGGCATTCAGAGAAAGCATTTCAGAAAATAAAACCATGGGGCAGCGTTCCTGCAAAATCAGCATCTTAGATCGCTTAGGCTGATGTAGTAGAAAAAAACCCCCACAATAAAACAACACAAAACCCAGGATTACTCTTGTGATTTTCCGACTTCTGCGCACAGGATTCCGTTTCCATCTCTCCCGCGGGCTCAGGTTTGATTTGAGACATGGTTTTCTTTAAGGAGGCCATACTGGCTTTCTGCAGGGCCAAATATTCTTGCTTCAAACCCATCCACTCGGTCCTGTAAGAGGCAACACAGGCACAGGATGTCAGTTGGAAAGGAGAACACGACGTTTAGAAACTTCAGGATAATTTAACAGTTTGCAAATGGTCGACTCGGTGAACAGTTCAAACCATTCGAGATCTTCCTGCACTTCGGTCAAATGAAACCTTTTCCCTATCCGAATTTTTTATTATTTTGCTTTCGGTTTAATGAGCCAAAACAGTTCCAACAGGACCAACCTATCATTCCAATGGAGAGACTCCCGAAGGGTTCAGACAGTACATAGAAGAGCTTGGTAAAACTGCGTTTTTCACTGGAACTACACAGAGCAGAGGCACTAAACTCAGAGTTAATTCAGAGACAGGGAACTCCGAATTCACTGAATTAGTTCACTGAACCAGCTCCCGCGTCACTATATTACGAATCACTCATTTTCTGGAAAAATCACTGTTGGAAAATCACCAGCTGGTTAAACCCACCAAAACCCCACCGAGATAAGGACATTCCTCACTATTCAAATGCATTTCGGTTCAAAAACCCCACCCCCCCCATGGAAGCAATTTATATATTTACATACATTTAACATGGAGATGTTTCTGCAAACAGGGACAGCTTTGCTCCACGGCAACACAATGCCCGCAGTGCCACTGTGAGAACGACTCATTGTTACCCTAATCTGTGCTATCAAACGAGCTGATAGAGGATTTTTAAAGAGGAGGATATCTTGTGGTAATGGTTTTAGCTGTTAACAGTGACAACTGTATACTTCAAAAAAAAAAAGCATCCAGACTCACCCAGGATCATACATTCTCAGCGGAGCAAAGGCATTAAAATAACAAAAGGCCCACGTAATGATTCCTGGAGATAAAAAGGCAGCACGGTGCCATGGCAGGGTTTGGTATAAATACAAGCTGGTTGACTGGACTCCAAGGAAGAGGAGACCAAGGGGAATGAGGCAGGTAAGTGTTTGCAAGGCTCCTGCTCCTATTCAACTTCTTATTTCTCCCTTTTGCCAGAGTAAAATAAAATTTAACTAAAACTTTCCATTTGTTGCAGTTTGCTCAGAAGCCTGATGGACGAGGACAAGCACAACCAGTATCTTTTTTTTTTTCCTGTGTGTGTGGACCCCTTTTACTTTAACATGGAGGTGCTTTCTGTGATATAGAAAAAGTAAGTGCTTCCATGTTTTAGTAGAGGTGAATCCTCATCCGCAATCCTGAAATACCTCCCGGGATTTTCCTTTTTTTTTTTTTTTTTTTTNTACACTTTTTAAAAAAAGAAGATGAAGAATTTTCGGCGGGAGCAGATTTTCCTGAAGAGCAAAAACTCTTAACGGTTAAAAGTTGTTTTTTTAATTTCAAAGGACTCCCTTTGCTTTAACATGGAGGTACCTGCTGCCTAAAAAAAGTAAGTGCTTCCATGTTTCAGTGGCGGTGGATCCTATTATTTCAGGGATTCTCAAGTGAAACACGGGCATGTTTTCTATTACTGCGTTGTCATAACTTAGTATTAACCTTCTGGGTGGGTTTTTATGTTACCGTTTAGTTTCTCCACCCAAGGACCCCCACAACTTTAATGTGGATGTACTTGCTTTGTTCCTCCATAGTAAGTGCTTCCATGTTTTAGTGGTGGTGAATCCTTTTTCCTCCCTCCACGCTTCCCTCTGAGAAATATATCAAAACACCGACGAAATGTGTTTATAAATAAAGCACAATTTTCATCACGGTTACAGCACAGGATGGCAAGGACCCCCTCGACTTTAACATGGGAGGTACTTGCTGGATGCCTAAAAAAGTAAGTGCTTCCATGTTTTAGTTGTGGTGACTCCTAAGAGCCCAACAGATTTGAATTTGTGTTCTGCAGAGACTTGCACATGGAACTATTGAGAATTTCCATCTACAGGCTAATACTGTTGCTAATATGCAACTCTGTTGCATGAAATTGGAATTGCACTTTAGCAATGGTGATGGACTGTCAGACATTTAAAGAATCTTAAATATTAAACCGTTGGAAACTGTGTATAAAATAATATGCATTGAGTTGCAAGCAATAAAATGTCAATAAAGTACACAAAAGATGGCTTTAAAAAATTCTCCTGCAGGAGGTAAATCACACACCTAGGCCTTTAAAAATATTTAAATCGTTAAAATATGTGGTAACAAAAAGCAACAACGTTCACTAAATCCCTAAGGTAAAAATATAGATGTAATATTGCCAATCAAGTCATGGCCTTATTTAGGTGAGAGAAAAAAATGGAAAATTGAAAGGTTTTGTTACCCTTGAGCTCACCCTGCAACCAAAACCTCTACCCACTTGTGTCACCTACTTGGACAGGACTCTGAGCGGGATGACTTCTTCCCCCATTTTGTGCCTTTCCTTGTGCTTCTTCTTGTGTTTCCTTTTAGCTTTGGAAAGAGATGTGTCTTTTTTATCTTTGTCTTCTTCTGCAGAAACTTCTACATTAAAAAGTTCAAAAGAAAAAACGTTTTAAAACTGAAACGGTTTAAACAATATGTTTTAATAAAGTGAATGAATAAAAATACTGGCTTTTTCTATTGACTAATTCTAGTGCATCACCTGAGTTTTTACTCAGTCACCCTAACTGTGGTTTCAGTGCAGTTTTTCTTATCTCATGGAACAAACTGGGACCATCAGCATTTCCCTTTTGTATTTTAATGTATTTATGTAGATTTCATGCTGTCTCCATTTGCCAAGGCTGTGTGTTTAACCCATCCTTCACTTGACTCAAGTTCTATTGATATGACCTTCTTTGAACTATTTTTACTTCTGATTAGATTTACCTGCTTTGGTGTTGCAAGTTCTTCCCTATTCTCCTTGGAATGACTCCTTACCAGGTTTAAATTTAACTGCAGGGAATACCACATGTTCCTAAAATGACCTAATCACTATATCCACTTATCCAAGAGAGAATGTGCCATTCCATTACATCCAGGCATATGAACCATGACAATATATGAGAGCCAACCACCTTTACCATTGGAATCCTTTGGAGCTTCTGTTGTTTCTTCTTTCCCTGTTTCAGCTTCATCCTTCTCAGCAGTTTTCATGACTTTTGGAGCCGATGCCTCCCCATCTCCTGAGCTGGTTCTTTTTCTCTTCCCAGGCCTGCTTTCACAAGTTACCTCTGAATTTTCTGTCCTGTCCCCTTTCCTTTTCTCCCTCTTGGAGGGCTGCCTTTGAGTCTCAGTTCCCTCCATTTCAGAGCACTCAGATGCAGTCCTGTGTCTCTTTGATTTGGGTGCTGGCTCCGCTGTAGCGTTGGTGTTGGATTCCTTTGGCTCTGCAGCTGCCTGTGCATTGCTCTCTTTCTTCATTTTGGATTTCTTTTTTTTCTTCTTTTTCTTCTCCTCTGCGTTAAAAACACCATGTTTATAACTGCCCATGATGACACACTAGATTAGATTAACTTAAAATAAGTGAAACAATCACAATACCATGTGACATGATAAACTGGGCTGTTAAGTGAGACACCCATCTCTGGGAGAGGTGCAACACACTATTCCCAAGTTTTTCCTGGGCATTTTAAGAAGAGGGAAAAAAAGCAAGTGTAAAGAAAGCACGGTTTGAAAACAATGGTTTCCCTTTTCCTCCCCCCACCCCCCAATAAGTAGTGTAACAAAAATAGTGATAATTGTGAGGTATATTAACGTGATTTATTATAAAAGATGAAAAAAAATGGGCATTGTCTCAAGTCTGAGAAATTGTATTACACCACCAGAAAGCAAGAAAAATGTTTCAGTGATTAAGTTGCAACATGATCCTGTGATGCTGCTTTGTAAGTTAGATTGTATTTATTGGAAACATGCCCAGATATCAATTCAGGATTCTTTTCTCAACAATATCCCTTTTTCCCCCCCCAGTAATTATCAATCATGCAAAGAGGAAATGTGAAGATGCTCTAAGAAGTTCATTCCTCTACAGAGTGCTCCTGCTGAACGAGCAAGAGTTCCACCCTCTCTTCAGCAGCTGAGGCACAAAACTGATCCAAATAACTTTATAACACTTACCTACTACAGTGCTGTTACTTGTGTTCAGTGTAGGAACAGGCTTATTCTTCACTGTCTTGGGGAAAATCCCAGGTTTCCGTGGTGCTTCTTCTGGTGGATTATTCAAAAACTTAGGGAAGGAAAATGAACCATTACTAAAAATCATGCTTTTTAAAGACTGCCCATCGAAGTTACAGCCAGCAGTCCTAAGCATATTCCAATACGGAAATACTTTCAAGTTACAGTGAAATACAGAAAATTAGGCATAACTGTGCTTGTCTGATTAAATTTAATAGCCACTGCACCATTACACATTAAGTTCTGTTTTGTTAAGAGATGCAAAGTGAGGCCAACCAAATTATTGAAAAAATACCCATTATGCTTCCACTAAGTCCCAGGTTATTAATACAGTTAATTTTTAAAAAACTGTGGAACTGATTAGAAGTCTGGGGGTAGGAGATGGGAACATAACTCCTGGTAAGTGAAGTTTATAAATCATGGTATTTTAGGAACATCTCTAAGACTCAGTAGGTGAACTCATCAAGACCAAACTATGCATATCACAGTGACACTAAGAACAATTTTGTCAGGGCAGAGGCATCAGCACTCACCTCAATAGCTTTCTCTGCTTGCTCTTTAGTTTCAAATTCCACAAAAGCAAAGCCCTTTGGATCTCCAGTACTTTTGTACCGGGGTATACTGACATAAACCACATTGCCACACTTCCCAAACACCCTCTCAATCCAACTGTGATTGACATTTTTGGGAAGCAGCTCCTAAAAATGGGAAAAAAAAATAAACGTGAACTGATCTGAGAACAAATTCATATACCTATAACAAAAGCATTACATACTTGATTTCGATGTTCATCTTCTTCCTGTGACAGATACCAAGACCTCACCTGCAGGTGAATCTTTGCAACATGGAATATCCTGGTAAATTAAAGACCTTGGAGCAAACACAACTCTGCACCGTCTCAAACTACCCAGTGCAAAGCACAAGGGATGTTTTATTTTTATTTTTTGTTAATTGGTGCCCATGCAGGTATCCCAGATAGAGTTCTTCTAGGTCAGTACAGACTCACTGCTGATGAATTCCTGCTGGACGCTGACCTTTTCAAGTACAGCATTTAGCACTTGTGACACAAACTTTCAGGCAGCTTCTTGGATGGTAACACTGATTTTTATTTCTATAAAAATCCTTAATACAGCAGCACATTTTAGCAGTTTGCAGACATCACATCCGAGTTCCACACTTCCACTCTCCTGTCATACCAATTTCTAACAAGACCCGACTGAACACTTCAAAACCCCACTGTCAAATTCTTGCCTAAGCAACAGAGTGTCAGCACCACATTTTTTTCCATGGCAAGTGACTGCACTAAAAGGTCTTCTTTGCAGAGAAAGATTTGTCACATTCAGGTAGAAAATTACATTTGCCTTAAGCTTGGCCTGTCAGGGAAACATTTCATTACGAAGTTGAAAAGCCAGTTACGTGAAGGCTTAAAAATATTATGGGATGAGTTCAAAATAATAGTATATGTTAAAGCATATAAAAACTGTCAGGTTATTTCAGAGAAATTTAACTTCTTTTCTGCCCGTTGCCACACGCCAGCTACTTACCAAACATTTAGCCACACACTGGAGCTGTGTATACACAACGCAGCTCATGACATTTACAGTATCTTATCCAAAAACGATACAGACAAAGTATTCGAGAAGTTCAAAGCAGTCCCTGTAATCGTGTCAGGAAAATATTATGCCTGGCACGCTGTATTAACGAAAACAAAACCCAAACAACCTTTTCTGGGCTGTTGTTAAAGAAATAATGATCAGAGCAATTAGGTTTCTCCTGATCTGGCCGGGCTAGTATTTTGGTCATGATTATTGTATATCTATCCCAGAAACCTTGGTGCCTGCTAGGAATTACTAATGCTGCTGCTACCAGCTACAGGTTCTTAGTCATAAAAAGCTTACTTTAGAGGCAAATGGAATTCCACACTGGGATCGGTATCAGTATAAAAAAAAAATTCAACATGAAAAAAGCTGCTTTACTATTAAAAAAATGGCCCAAGATTTAAGCATGCTACAGTTCAACCATACAGACTTCTCCCATCAGCACATGCTATTTTCATTTAAATTAAGGAATCACTCCACGAAAGTAGCCATAGGACAGCATGCTAATACGAGGATTTAAAAAAAAAATAGGGGAATTGTAAGAAAAAAAAAAGTTAGGTATATTGTGCCTTTAAAAGAACGATGTTTGTGTGTTACAAAACCAGAGGCACTTGCAGTAACAGGTCTTGTAAACAGATTGTGCTTTTTCAAGTACCCCGATGAACTTGCAAACTCAGCCAGAGCCTGTTTGATGAAACTAATTAAGCTGTTATTACAAAGCTTTCACTACAGTAACGTAATTAGTAAATCTTCCTTGGTACCACTGGTGTTCCTCTAATGGCGTTTACAAGAAAAGCCCAGTGAGCACAGCAATAGCTAAATCAAATTGCACCTTTTCTTACCAGCATGTGAAGCAGCTCTTGGCTCAGCATTTAAAATGATTTAAGAAATCCATGTAAGCAAACTAACCCCTTCCTCGCCACAGTCACTTGCAGTTCAGTATTCACTGTTCATTTATTTAATTAATTTCATTAAAGAGTTGATAAGAGGGACATGAGGGACACACAAGCCCAGCCTTACCACATAGACAGTCCGACTGTCCACATCCTTCGGCCTCTCACCCAGGGGTTGGCGTCTTCTGATTCTGGTTCCTTCCAAGTCCAGCTAAAAATAAGGAGAAATGAGCATTTTTCCATGAGGTTATGGCCTACTTCGGCACCTCTACCACTGTTTTTCCAGCACCAGCCGGCACAGAAACGTGAAATGTTTAAAATGTGAAAAGGTAAATACCTCTACAACAGAGGAGCTTTTAACTGCCCGAGCGATCAGCTTCCCATCAGTAGTTAATTTTTTCATTTTGTTGAAAGAAACAAGAAGTGATATGTCAACATCTAGGGGAAAAACAAAAAAAAAAAAGAGAACCAAGGTGTAAATTATGAACTCAGGGTAATGTTTTCTGCTCAGACAATTTTCACCACCAAAATTCAAGTTTCAAGTACACCTAGATTTCATTTTCTTCCCTGCCAACCTTTATCAAAGGAATTTTGTTCTTTCACCTCCCCCGCTGCTAACTGTTGTCTTTGAAAAGAAAGGAAGAAATCCCCCCTTTCTGATGCAGTTTCACAAGACAAGAACAATTTACATTGAAAACCTGCCTCGCCTTCAAGTCCTCAATTGAGTGTTTAACCCAACACAAAGAGCCCCTGCCTGCACTTCACTTGCAACGAGTCAGGCTGCAAAAACCTCGAGAGAAAATTAAGCAGTATTAGTCTTAATAAAAATTTAGACATCCAACTTCTAGTATAGCTAAAAACCGTAGGATATAATGTATTTGTTACGGTATTAATTATTTAAGGGCGGCCTTTAAAAGGGGCCTTACGTGGAATAAAATTTACTCTAAAGTTTGTGGGATTTTTTTTTAAAAAACAAACTGGCTTAAAGGACAATATAATTGACACTACACCAAGCACTTAGAAAGGTACATTCCCTACATAACACAACCAGATTAATGATTTACATTTCAATTAAACAGGGACTCCTTGGCAAAAATGAATAAACACTTGAAAAAAACCCCTATTTTTTGGTTTGGATGGAAAAGGATCACCTCTTCTTATAGACATACTGCACTGTGAGTCCGTTTGATATAACATGATTTAACAATTATACTGAGAGGCAATTTACCACACGTGGTAAATTGTTTTTAAAGCAAAAACACACCAGTCACTGCAGCTAATGTGCAAATTCATTTCTTTAGAAACTGGGAAATAATCTCAGGTCCAAGCTCAATTTACTACTCTGAAATCACAAATCAACCACATGAAAAAAAACTGTCTAAAGGAAACACAGCAGCCCTGTAGGCAAATACACAATTTCTTAAGTATCAAACTTGTACAGAAGACACATATCCAAGTGACATTTTAATTTCTGCACATATCTACCCCACAAGACAAGTTACGTCCAAGACCAAAATGAGCCTTGTTTGTTTATTCTTAAAATTATACAAAGAGAAAAATCAGGTCTCCCAAACAGTCATTTCCACTCTGGCAGACACCTCTAACTTAAGGCTGATTCTAAAAGAAAGGACACTAAACTTAATTTCTAAAATCCAGTATCCAACTCTGCTTCCTGAGCTGTTGATGCAGATTTCCAGCATGGAACCATTGCATTCCCTCAGGAGCATATGTGCACCTCAAAATAACTTGTAATGTAGGGAAGGAAAAAAGTGAAACACGAAGTGTTTACTGAAATATACTGAATATAAACTTACACCCATCTCTGGACTTCTCTATTTGTTCTCGGAGAAATCTGTCTTTGTGGAGATTTACATCCCCAAACCAGAAATCCACTTGCTTGGCTATATCTGCCAGCACCTGTTTAACCCTTGACCTCTTCTTCTTCTCCCTCTCCTTTTTCTGTTCAGTGCTTTCTTCTTCCATGGCTTTGTCTCTCACTGTTTCAGTCTCCATTCCTGTCATTCTGTCAAATGAAAGGTAAAGATAATATTAAAAAAAAAACCCCAAACAACTCAAAATAGTCCTATTTCAAAGAGTAAACATTCTGGGTTTATCTTCTGCCCTGAAAGCAGAAAAAGAACGTACTTGCTGAAGAGAACCTACAAAAACTAAGTCTAGAAAGCAGAGATTGCTGGTATTTAGAGCAGGTCTGGTAATAGTAAGGTTTGTTTTAAAAAACTGGCTTTATTATGTCAAAAATGCAAACCACTCTCTCAGCTGCCAAGGGCAGTAATTCAGTAATGTCTAAATTTTAATCGGACACTCAGAATCAGGCCCCTAGAAATTCAAGACTAACTAGAAGGAAGTGACTCAACGTACAGATTTACTTTTGAAAATATAAAACCTTTTTAATGCCTTCATTAACCTTGTTTGCTCACATTTCAATTCCTGTAGCTGAAAACTGCCAGTCACCACTTCAGTACCTCGTGTCACAAGGGCAAAAAAAGAAAACAAAACAAACCCAAAAAACCCCCACTGCTGCCAGGAGCAGACAGCTTTTGAAAAAATTAAATTAACACAAAAATTCGAGTAATTAATGTCACAATCACCATATGAAAGACTTGTCAGCTCTGTGCCAAGGCAGCCCCGAAGGAAACAGGGAGCAGAGCCATCAGGGAGGAAGCCCACCTCGACAACAGGATGGTGAGATGGAAATGGTCTCCGAATTATTGTGCAAATCAGGCTCCCTCAGCCGGAGATCAGTTTCTCTCCCCGCTGCGAGCTCAAGACAGCGAAAGGTCAGGAATTACCTTGGAAAGATAAGGCAGGTAAAACTCCCAGCTAGGCAAGTTCAAGCTCCACTCGAGCCCTTCAGCGAGTTTTTTATATTAATAACCAGCAGATTGCTTAGCTGAGGGCTACAGTGAGGTGCACCACGGAGGTAAAGGATCATTATGGGAGATTTGTAGTGGCTGAGCAGCTTTAAGTGACCACATCAACGCCAGGGTGGCTCACTTACAGAAGAGGTTTGTTTTGAGGAGCGTTTTGAGTCATTCCCTCGCAGGAGAGAGGTTCTCATTCGAGCTTAAAGAAAAACAGCTGCAGGCCACGTTCTGGGCTTCCCCCTCACCTGGTGCTTTAGAAGTCAACCTTAGGAGAAAATTTCCTCGGGAATTAAAACGTTCAATCATACTCCAAACACAAAGTCAAGAGTAAACGTCAGCTCTCTGAATACGTACATAAACTCAAGTAACAAACGTAGCAATCGCTATATGCCAAGGTATGTGGCAATTTGGATTTTTTCACTTGGCAACTCTCACACTGCCAACACTGCTTCGCTAAATAAAGTCAGAAGCAAGCAAAAACAGGGTTAAAACTTCACTCTGATAAAGCAAAGCACCTCCTCAGATGAAATAAAACCTCAGCACCTCTATATCATAGAGTAAAAGAAGGAAAAGGAGGAGCAATTAAGCAGCGGGAAGGAACTCCGGGAAAGCAAAGATAATGTAAATCAAAATAATCGAACTTCACACACGTTTACAGAAACTTAGCTATGCTTTTTAAAAAGCAAACATTAAACATGTCAGTGCTAACCTGTATTCAAACACAACTTCTTTCATTATCCATATCTAGGAAGCATAGTAAAATTTAACTGTACTCCAAGGTGTGTAAGGAGCAGGGTGCAGATATAAAATATACTTTATTCTTTTAAGCATTGATGCAAATGCCCGTTTGCTTTGGGCATTTTAAGTAGCAAAATAGGGTAAGAGAGTTTGGGGGAGGAGAAAAGAGTAATTCAAAATACTTTATAAACTACGAAAGCGTTTTCACATAGTCGGGGGCAACACTTGCCCTTCTGGGCATTTACTGCCGAATAAATGCAAGTATTCAGCAAACTACTTAAAAAAAGAAACACCTTGTGCTATTTTCACAGCAATGCAGACGGAGGCAGAGCTGCAGCAATGAATTTTCTACCCTGCCTTTTACCTTCTCTATGTAAATTAAGCTAAGAAAGGACAGGAGATAAATACATGGGAACCCGCACAAATTTCTTCACCTAAAAACAGAGGTCCTCCATTTTAAGCAACAAAACCAATACGTCATTTTAAAACTACATATGAGGCGTTTAACAGATTTAATGAAACCTGTGTGCTCACTAACAGAAAAAGCTTTGCTTCCACCTCCCAGGGATGAGTGTTAAGGCAGTATCCAGACATAGGGAGATCCCTCTGTGTCAGTCCTGCCTTCCACCATCCTAAAAGGTGGGAAGTGGATTTATTTGTGTTCAGGAAATGCCTGGACATGGTACTCAGTGCTCTGGTCTGGTGAAAGGTTGGACTCGATGATCACAGAGGTCTTTTCCAACGTAAGTGATTCTTTGATTATAATTAAAATACATGGCCTCAGCACCAGATTACGATGAGGTGGATTTGCCCATGAGACACCAAAAGAGCAGCCCGGCTCCCTCACCTCAGTCACTACACAGTTCTCAGCCTCTGGTAACTCAGGTGAATTCTGTGACCTAAAAACTAAATTCCGGTCCTTCCCCGCTGGGGGAAGCCAACTGATGAAGGAGAGCTGAACAAGCAGCAGAGCTGGAGAAAGCAAGCAGCAGGAATAAGTAGTTGGGACAGGGATGGAGGTAGGTACAAAACCCAGGCATTCTGCTGCTGTGTTCACAGCTGCATTCTACCAGAAACAATGGGCATCTATAGGAGAACCTCATCTTCTTTACCCCTCAAACCAAGGGGAAACACACGGCGTGAAATAGATTTTTCTGTCCCTGACTTATATCGACCAGCACAGCAACTGGTTAAATTCTGCTTGTTCTCAAATCCGACCACCACACATTTAGCACTGCAGTGACAGTTCCAGTCAGTGATAATCCCAATGTATTGTGTAGCCTGTGAAGTTTCAAGGGCACCAAGAGATCAGCAAGTGCCGCTCATGTAATTACTCACCGACCTCGCACGGATAAAACATTAACAAAAAAGCAAGCACAGACGAGCCCAAACGCTATTGCTCACGTCCCCCCGCCTCTAAACACAGGACCCTCTCCTCCAGCGCGAGGCTTGGCTCCCAGAGTCACCTGTGCATCGCCTCAGGGCGAAGCCACCTCAGCGCCCCGGGGCGACGCCGAGGGGCAGGGGCGGTGAGGAGCCCTCGGGCAGGCGCCGCCGGCGGCGGGAGAAGCGGGACACCGGGGAGAACAGGACGCCCAGGGGCGGGCGGCGCCGCCGCCGCCGGCGGCGAGGGCAGGTCGGGGTCGGAGCGGGCGGCGGGCGGGGAGCGGCGCCGCGCTGAGGGGAAAGGCG
>VZRE01013126.1:299301-320131 GCA_013396775.1 Cephalopterus ornatus
CCCCCCCGGGAATGGAGTCCCCGCTTGGCGCTGAAGGGAACGCTGCTGGAGGAGGGCGCTGGGAAAGGAGGCGGCGGGTTGGTTTGTTTTGCACGTCCCCGCGCCCGCCGCATTCCGCCCGGAGTCACTCTCAGGGTTCGCATCCATCCAGCGGCTCTGAGGGGGTAACTCCTTGTCCTCCAGGGGTGTCCGTTTCCATGGATTTCCACCTCATTAAGCACCCAAGGGGGTGGCAGCCACAAGAAACGGCAGGAATCTTCCCCCCCTTCCTTCGTAAAAACCGTTCCTCGCTCCCCCAAAGCCTATTTTAAGCCTTACTTTCCATGTTATTGTGGTCTAACGTTAAATCCGTGAAGGGGGTTTGGCTCCACGGGTGGCCGGTCTGCAGGGTCACTTGTGTGTTAAATACATAATTCACGTTTCGCGTGAGTTGAACACGCATGGCCAGTTCCACACCTGGCACAAAATCATTCTGGTAACGGCCTCTGTGGGAGTTTTGGGTTTTGTTTTTTTGGGGTTTTTTGTTTTTTTTTTTTTGCTGCAAGAAAAGTTCTTCTGAGGGGAAGACAGAAATCAACTGACATGTAGTTTTTTGTTCACACGTTTCACTCACAGCTCCGGTGAATACTGACCATTTCCCCACCTCTCAGGCTGCGTGAAGACGTGGATATTTGTGAAATAAATTGCTGTTTTGACAAAGCAATGGCCTCTCAAGAGTTTACTGTAAGTGATTTTTAACGCTGCGTACTATTATTAGGAATAAAAGACTGCAGCTGCTGTATTATTCAAACGTCTTCTTATTTTTCTGACATTTTGCACATTTAAAACAGGTATTATACACTCACCAAAAGACAAAAAAAGCAAAAACGTGGCAAGACGGAGTTCTGAGGATTAGAACTGGCAGAAATCAGGTGAAAACTCAGATTTAATACCCTTGGATTTAATCCTATCTGCTACTGCTGGACTGCCAGGGCCAGTCTAGTGGCTCTGTGAAATAATTGTTTATTTAAAATCCTCTTTTTTCGTTGCAGGCCACCTTGTTTGATGACAAAGGACAATGCCTGGAGAGTATTTTTATAAGATCTCAGGTATATTTTGTTTGGAGTTATAATTCTAATGACTGATTGTGCTTTGTGTTTCAGGCAGCGCTTCCAGCACTTGGTTGGTAACTAAAATAGCCATTTTTTCTTGTTGTGAATATAAAGCTCTGCCACAGTGCAAATAATGGAAAGGGAAAACAGCTTCTACTTATTGATAAGTCTTACTGTTTGTCCAGAAGGTTTTATGGAATTTTATTCCTTTGGGGGTAAAAGCAGTGTTATCACAGGGATATATTAAATAAGCATAACTTGAAGATAACTGCTAATGCTTTCTAGTCTATCTATATATTTATTTTTTTATGTGGCATCTGTGATATACTGGGTCTAAATATCTGAATTTTTTACATGTAAGCACTTAAAAGACTTTATTTATTTAAAATCTGTGTATTATTCACTCTTACGTGGCACTGTTACGTGCACCCCGCTGCTCCCTCCTTTCTAGGTGGCTGCTGGAGATAATTTAGAAAGTGAACGGTATTTGATCACAGTCGAAGCAGCAAAAGCGAGTGGAAAACCTTTGGAAGATCAGCCAAGGAAAGCAGAAAGTCCGGCAGTGGATAGAAATGGCGTCAAACCTGGTCTTCTGCCTCCAAGACACCTCCCCGCCGGCCTGAAAAGGAAGTTCACGGTGTGGTTTCGTTTCAGATTTTTATGTCTGATGTGCAACGTTTGATGGCAGAACGTGGATTGATTTCAAATTTCTCTCCCAGGGGTTCCAAGGGCCACGCCAAGTGGACAAGAAAATACCAGCCGTGGAAGAGGAAGAAAAACCAACGCTGTTGCCTTTATCTAAGCACTGCCAGGGGACTTTTCCATCCAACTTTTATGTCAGCTCCCCGTTATTTTCCACAATTGCCAAGAAGGGTGCAGACACAAATCTCTCTGCAGGCTTCCAGGAAGATGGATGTAGGGCTAATGACAGAGAACATGTGTCTGTCTCCTCGCTGCTCTCAGCTCCTTTTCTTGACAGATGTGAGGGGACAGAGGAGCAAAGCTCTGCTCAGTTCCCTGGGAAGCCAGAATCTCCTCTCCTTACCGGGCAAACTGGTCCCGGGGCAGTGTCCCACAACATCAGGAGCACGGCACAGATCATTGCTCTTCTGAAGTCCAAACCAGCACAAGGACATGCAGAACAAAAACCTGCCCTTACAGGAAGTCTCTCCAGGTTTCAGGCATCAAAAAATGCAGATTTATGGGACCAAAAAAGCACGGCCCTACCTGCTTTTCCAGGTAACCTCGCCAAAGGAATCGTTCCAAAAACTCAGCACCTGCCTTTTAGGAAGGGAACTGTAAATGATAAGAAGGACTGGAATGCTGAAATGCCTCTGAATTCACCTGGTGAAGAAGCCACAGGACAGAGACACAACAAAAAGGTAAATAATTTAAGTCAAGATTTACAGGATCTCTGCAACACAAATAGCTGCTTCCCACCTGAGTCCGCCGTAAGTAGAATGAGTGACAGTCAGTTTGTCCCGCCCTCGGGTGACATTTCACCTTCAGCAAGTCCAATCACCCTTGAAAACAGTGCCTTTGGATACAGGGAGAAGTCAGGGACTAAGGATCTTAGGGAGAATTCATCTGTGAAGATGCAGAGTGAGCTTCAGCCAAGACAAAATGCGGAGGGATTGCCCAGTGACCTGGAGCTCTCTGGGGATGTAACATGGACTGAGGCTGGAATTGTTAAGGAGGAGTTAAGTTTGCATGGCAAAGAGTGTGGTCCTGATGAAGAACTGATGGAGGTTAACTTTAATCTAATGGAGTCTTTTGATTTTAATGACACAGACAGTGAAGATGTGTGTGAAAGGGGTGTGAAGAAGCTCACTGAGGGAGACGCGCTTTCACAGAGCCCAGATTGCTCAGAGGGAGGAGATGTAGCTCCAAATGCTGTGTTGAGACCTCACTCCCTCTGTGAAGGAGTGACACACGGCAAAAATGAAGCCAAATGTTCAACATTTGACAGAGAGAATGATGGAAGTGACTGCACTGGGGGTGTTTTGTCTGAGCTTTGTGAAAACAGTGCCAGAGATACCAGGGGAGTTGCAGAAGACCCTGCAAACCAGGGCAGAACTGAAGTGGAACTTTTGGGTGGTGGGCACAACATAGAAGAGATGAATCAAAGTCAATTAAGTATTGAAGCCAGAAGCAGTAAGGAGGATCTGGCTGGCTGTGCAGCACTCACCATTAGTGGCACGCCATGGATAAGAAACCAGCACTCTGATCCTGTGCCTGGTGACACAAATGTTAAGGAATGTCGCCCTGAAACCAGTATGTTGGAGGCAACTGGAAGTATTTCAGGTATTTCTCCCAGCAGATTCATTTGTGCCGCGGACAAAGAAGGTGTCGCACAGCTTGGATGCAGGGAATCCCCAGATGTTGGCTCAGAACACTTCTGGGGCGGTAGGAGTGATGGCATTAAACCAGGGAGTCCTTTGCTGGCTCTGTCACCAAAATCAGATCTTGGCAGTGGCTCATTCCAGTATGTTGCAGAAGACCATCAAAAGGTATCTGGCATTTCACATAAGGAAGATGCTCTCAGTTCCACAAGTTCTGTGCATCCTTTGGGAACAGGCCATTCATCTCCAGAGGAAACGGCAATAGCTGAAACAGAGTTTGAAAACACAGAGAGCACAGACGCCCCTCCTGCAGCCTGCAGAGGTGGAAGAGTAGGGGTGGACTGCCTGAAGTGCACAGCAGGGGCTGCAAACTCCTCAGGTCTCCCTGCTTTGGTGAATGACATTGCTCTTCTGAGGGCTTTGACTCAACATAGCACAGCTTTAGAAAGCTTGCAAAAGATGGAGGAAAATAACAGTGTGGTGTGTGAAACAGAGACTTCCAAGGAGACATCTGAACCCCTTGGGAAAGATGAAGGTTAGGTCAGCTTCTGTTTTAAAGTGAATTCTGTGTGTATCTGTTTGACATCCGTACTCTTACCTCTCTTGGACAGTTCACGTTCAGAAATCATGTTTTTTGACCGATGTGTTATGTAGGTTCCCTCAGGCAGTTTTTCGTGTTTAAAGCAACATTGTGAGCTCTGTGTCTTTAGTTCAGTTAAATCCTAACTGCAATTCATGGCATTGGTCAGGTTTGTAAGCCCAGTAAATAATCAGATGTTTTCACATTAAAACCCCCAGCTTTTACCTGTAACTCATCATGCTTTTCCATCTCTTGTAGCTATAAAAGAGTTTACAGAAATGCCCTACTCAGAAAGTTTACAGGCATCTTCCTGTTCATACTTTGATTCTTCTGGCCTTATGGTAACCCATTTTTGACTATATATATTTATCTGTTCAAGATAAAGTCATTTTCTATCAGGAATTAAATTCTTGGTATTGATTATGAAGCTGGTAATAAGCAGAGGATGTCCTCTTGCAGACCCTCCTTGCCAATAAATACTCAGGAGGGTCCATGTGTGACAAGAAACTTAATGCAAATCGTAATATTCAGTTTTGTTTAATATCACATTAATATGTCTGGTACTTCTCCTTCCCTACCATTCAGTTCCTAGGAATTTTAGCACTTGGGTTGAAATATACTGGGAAAAATCTGTTTGTGTTTGATACTTCACACAGTAGTAGTCTTTTTCTTTCAATCCGTCCAAAGCTTAAAGATTTTAGGCAAACATTAGGTTTTTATCCTGCCCTGGATTTGTCCTGGCTTCCAAATAAAAAGGCTGTAATTGAAATGCTTCTTTTGTATAAATACAAGAGATTTCTTAGCTTATACTTTCACTTTAAATGGTTATTAAATTGTTAGGCTGATTAGTTTTTGGTACTTTTTCTGTGCAGCCCAGCTGTGTGGACAGTTTATTACAGAAGACAGAGCCATATATTCTACCAGTAGCAGCAGCCCAAAGAGGCCCTGGGACATCTGACTGGCAGCCAAAGGTACAATTTCTGTGGAACTGAAGCATAATAAACAGTGTTTCTTAAATGGCAATGAAATGGTTTACTGTTTGTAATCTATTACAGTAAGTCCTAATAGAATTTTAACCAGTCCCGTAACGGGCTTCTCATCATTTTTCAGTATATTTGTCTGTGAGAAATTTTCCAGGGAGGGTTTTAAACTGAAATTATGAGGGAAAAAAACAGATTTGTTTGTTTGTTTGTTTCTCTTCGTCAGTTTCCAACAGATTCTTTTTGTTGTATGCATGAAAAATACCTTTAGTGACTGCAGATAGTTCCAGAGCTGTATTTTTTTCCAGTTAGTGATAATTCCAATGTATTGTGTAGCCTGTTGTATTCCAAGGGCACCAAGTAAAGGGATCAGCAGCTAGTGAGATCATGCTGAGAGCTCCCTGCTCCCAGCTGGGATGGCAGCAGTACCCACATAACATGGACTTTGCAGCTGAGACATTTTTCTCACCCCTGTTCTCAAGCAATTATGACCTTTCTGACTTCGGACAGGTAAAAGATTAACTTGTTTTTTTTTCTTCTCTGATCAGTCCCACTCTGAAAAACAGAAGATAAGCAGTTGAATTGCTAGCAAGAAATTTTGCTCATAATTTTTTTTTTTTTTTTTTTTTTTGGTCAAGTCTCCAGGTTCCAGAAGTCTTCTTGGGGATGATACGGATGTTTTCAGAGAAGGGAATTTTCAAGTGGAGTCTGATGTGATTGAAGAGTCAAGAATAAATCAGTCCCGTAAGTGGAAGTAAAAGTTAAAAGGCAGCAACTGGCCCCTGAATTTCTGCATGACTTCTGTCCTTCACGTGTTTTTCCTAGCACTGGCATTCCATGTGTATCCTGAAGCGCCAGCATGGACAGTGTCAGGCTCACCTTCACATTCTGCTCTGAGACGAGCACAGTGGCCTTCCTGGGAACCTGGCAAGGTGTGGATTAACTGTCTTATCTAGATATTTTTGGCTTTATTTCCTGTGTGTTCGTGGCAATTTCTTATTTTTGAAGCTGTTTTATCTCAACTCTGACACATTTCAGTTGTTTAGAATAATAAGAGAGAGAATAGTGATAAAAGAGCTATAATCAAGGGGGTTTTTCCAGTCATTCATTTAACATATTAATTCTTCTCCTGTAGATTTCATCAGAACTGACTTCCTCATTTGATCCAGATTCTACAATTTCTCCACCTTCAGGAAATGGGGAAACTATTGGAGACATCCAGGAGCCCCTGATACAAGGGATCTTACCAAGTGAACCAGAACTGCCAGATTTTTTTTTCAGTAAGGCATTACAGTTTATAATTGCACTTTTACGGTATTTTAGCTGGAAAATCTCTGAGGATTTTTGAAGCACAATGACTTGTGTTATGATAGACAATTACTCTGCCAATTCTATTCTCCTGAAAGAGACCTCAGTAGAGTGATTTAGTTTTATAAAGAAAAATCAGCTTCTAGTTTTGGGGAAATAAAGGCTGTAAGCTAAGTTTCTAAATCATATTTATGTTTTTATTTACCTGCTTTTAGTTTTCTCTCATATTCAGGTGTTCTCTGACCCACTTCCAGCTGACACCTATCAATGACTGTCACTGTTGATAATGAATTTAGTCAAAAGCATGCTTTTTTGTACTAATAGCTTATTTATCTATGTTGTTTAGCATTAATTCAGAGTTTTAGGGGTGACCTTTCTGGAAAAAGGAGCCAATTTTAAGCTGGGTGTTTTCCAGTTGGCACCTGTCAGTGGCCTACCAAAACTTATCAGGTTAATGGCCTCCAAAACACAACCATGTTTAAATAATTGTCTTTTATATAAGTACAGTGGCTATATAATTTGTTCTGAATATAGGGATTTAAAAGAGTTAAAATTAAGTAAAAGAATCACACGAAATCAATCAAGGTGTATGGAAATTTAGTGTGGTGCTGCCCAGGCATGGTCCAGAGAGCTTCCCAGTTAAAAGACAGGATGTGAAAGGAAGAACTTAGAACTCTTTCCTTATCTTTCTGTACATCTCAAGTGCCATCCCTAAGTGCTACAAGTTGCTTGTAAGATGTATTTGCCCTCCAGCAGGGGAGAAATCCAGCTATCCAGAGGAATGCAGCCTCCCGAGATCCAAACCCACCCTTAAAGCACGGACTCCGTTTGTCACCCTTCCTGCCACCGAGGAGATTCCTGGTGTGTTTTATCCCGCTGACAACGAGGAGCTCCAGCAATCCTTGGGCTCTTCAGGAGGCAATTTATGCATCGAGCCAACGGAATTTCCTCTGAGTGCTCCCGGCCCCGAGGACAGGAATGATGAGACCTCTGTGTTTGGGGAGTACACGGAAGACAGACAAAGGGAATCTGTACAACCCCTGCTCCCTAGTGTGACTTCCCAACACAGACAAAGCAAGTGGCTGAAGTATCAAAACAGTGCTCAGAGCGACTTGATCCCTCAAAACAGCGATGACAGGGAAGAGACTGATGACATCTGTGCCCAGAGCATCCTTGGAATGCTGCAGGGTGATAAAGGAGAGAGCGGAGCTGGGAATCAAAGAGCTGGGAATCAAAGGGCTCCTGGTGCTGCCCCTCTGCTGATAGCCAAGAGCTCCCCTGGGGAATGCTGTGCAAGCAGCACCCCCCAGGATCGGATTTCCGAGGGGAAGTTACTTTCCCTGCACTTAAGTCAGACGCCTTTGGCTGCGGCAACACAAAAGGTGTTGAGTCACCTGAGCTGCCGCGGCGCAACGGGAGAGGGCCAGGTGTGTAACTGTTCAAGCAAATACAGTTCTAAGTGGCAGAAACATGTTTTTTTTCCAGCCAAAGGAACTGCATTTCTCTGATTTCCTGCAAGATATTATCAGTGCAACTGGGTGAAATGTTTCTACCTATGTAGCAAAACAAAAGAGTCTCAGCTGCAGAACAGCAGCTGCTCGACAAATTGTTTGTGAAGGTCATTCCTGGGCACACACAGTACCAGATTGAGGTTTTTAATCAGCATGTGGATGGCAGGAAGATGAAATAAAAGCTGTTGGGCTGTTTGGTCATCTGTAATTGGTAAGAATGCGTTTTCAAGAAGGGTTTTTCTTAATTTGAAAATCAACATTGTTTCAAAGAACTATAACTTGCTTCAAAGCATAGTCTCCGATTTTAAAATACTTCACATTTTTTCAGTTTTACCTGTGGAAAAGTAAGTTAATGACATTGAATAAGCACTGATAGTACATCTGCATACATACATATATGCATATGTATATATATATACACGTGCGTTTATATATATACATATATAACCTTGTACTACCTTTGCTCTATTTGTCATCTGATTAATTTTTTTTCTGTGCAAAAATGGTGTTAAAATGGGATTTATGTGCTCCTTTCCCTAGCACTGAAAAACATAATTTTCAATTACGTAATTTACACAATTTACAGCCTTTGGAAGCATTACTATAAATGCAGGCTGCTTGTCAAGGGACAGATTTTAACCTCATGGTACGTCCTAAATAACGGCAGCCCAAGCTCTAGGGATAAGTGTTTTTCTCGTTCAGTGTCTTGCAAGTTTTAATGGTTTACTTTTCTGGGTCTTTTTAGGACATAACAATCTCTGAGCTGTCTTTTCCTAACGTGGATAAAGTGAAACATGCTAATCTCCCTAAAAGAAAGATCTCCATCCCAGCTGTCTTTCGGTCTCATATTCACTACAGACAGATTTTTAAAGCTGCTCTGACAGGTAAGTCTGACACCGTGTTGTGTAAAAGGCTGTAATTTTTAAACAGTGTATTTCTGAAGCTTCACCAAGCAGGGTAAGAGGGACAGAAACCCTCAGCATCACCCATTAGAACAACTGGGTGCACTTGATTTTTTTATATGTACTGAAATACATTCAATCCATGCCCAAAACTGCAAAGACAAACCAAAAGAACAGCATGCTCCTGTTCAACTACATAACCTCGTGCCTGTTTTCCAGTGTTTAGATTCCTAAGCTTTTTTTTATGCCCTGCAATACATGGATTTTGTAGGTCACGTGGTTTCTTTTAGGACTCAGGTTAAATACTTTGATTTAGGATTGAAATCTTCAAATGGAAATATATTTGCTTAAACGTTGTGCACCTGCGTAAGCTTTACTAATTCTTCCTTTCTTTTCTCCTTTCTCTCTCAAGAGCAATTGAACATAATGCTGTTTGAGCTGTCCCAGAGACTGCACAACGCTCTCTCCAAAGTGGATATATCATTTTACACATCAGTGAAAGATGGGCAAAGCCAGAGCCGGGGAAGCTGTGCTCCACTCTGCGACCACATGCACCCTGCTAAGCTGGTTATGGTTAAAAAAGAAGGTCAAAACAAGGTGCTGTTTATTCCCTGTGTTCTTACAGTTTGGGGGTGAAAGTGCTGGTCCTTTTTTTTTTTTTTCCTTTTCTTCTTGCTTGTTTTAGGCAGCATGGTCTGGTTTTTTCCCCCTCTCCTTTCCAGGGTCGTTTGTTCTATGCCTGTGATGCCCCGAAAGCTGAGCAGTGCTCGTTTTTCAAGTGGATAGAAGATGTGAACCCCACACAGGCAAAATCCAGGCCGAGTGCAGTGCTCCGTGATATCAAAAGCATTGGGACATACCTCAGAAGCCAAAAGATTACTCTCTATGAGGAATGCCAGCTTTTGGTGAGGTATTCCTGAAACCCTCTGCACTTTTCTCCAGGGCTGTGTGAATTCTGGGTTTATAAATATTCCAGCAGCTCGGGATTTCAGCAGCCTTTAAGAGACATTTTCACTATGTTTAAAGAGGCTACAGTTGTGTAAAGACATGTAAGAGCCAGATTAGTGAGGGAATAATATTTATAGCAATGGCATTTCTTTTAAGCAAGAGTCAAAACGGCTTACCAGCAACTTGATTAATGAAATCCCTTACAACTACTTCACTTGAATTCTTGTTCATTTCATCTTTACTAAGAGAACTTGATTTAGTCTCTGCAAGATTGTAATTTTAACAGCAGAAATTGTATGAAGGGCTATTCTGTGCTGCTTAACTGTAGAGGAAACAATTTCATTATGGCTGCATGTGAGAGAATTTTGCAAGAGAAATGTATTTAAAACTTATTAATGCAAGATGATGAACAAGCACCACAACCTCTATAATTTGGTCCAGTCTGTGGAGCTTTCTTATTTTTGGTGCTGAATCCGAAACATGCTGATTGTTTACATGCTTTTCCTTAAAATCACAATTTCCCAGGAAAGCCTTTGAAATTCAAACCCAGAAGTACAGTAAGTTCAAGAAATTTATGAATACACCTGCCAGCTTAGATGGTGATTCCAAACCCAAATTATACCTCAAATTAAGCAAAAAGGAGCATTCTTCTCTCTACAGCAAAGGTAAGCACATGCCAAGCATCTGATTTCAAAGGTGGCAGTAGAAGAAGCTTATAAGAACTCTGTATTTTTTTTTTAACAGATGATATTTGGGTGGTTTCAAAGACTCTGAACTTTGATCCCATGGATACTTTCATTGCAAGCAGTGCTTTCTTTGGACCATCCTCCAACAATGAAATAGAACTGCTCCCGTTGAAAGGCTACAGTCCCTCAAACTGGAGATCAAACAGTGAGTTCTACACCAAATAATTCAGAATTGTGGGGAACAACCAAGGAGAAATCCAGCCAGCAATGAAGATATTAGAATTTCCCAAATCTCAGACATGATTTACTTCACAGCATTTTTTTTTTCCACTTGTATATTTGAATATGTAATTTGAATACAGCAGTTAATGCAATTAAAGCTGCAAAGTAGCTGGTAAATTCTAAATGAGGGAGGAAATAATGAGGATAATATAAATAATGTAGTAAATAATACAATATGGAATGCAAGCTGACTGTCAGAGTGTAAGTAACAGGAATATGTTGGTACTGTCCTTGAAAAAGGAAATACAATCCCAAACAACTCACTATGGAAAATAGATATTTATATAAAAAGCCATGTGTTAAATCTGTGATTTTGCAAAAGTTCCTTGGTTTTGCTGCTGAACTGAGCCAAAGTTTGGGGGTTGTTTTGGTTTGGTTTGTAAATGAAAGAGATGAAGTCAGCTAATGACTCTTTTGGCGCTTTATAATTCATCTATTTAGCTGATGTGAGATCCTGGCTCATTTAATTCCTTCCTACTTTTATTTTTCTGTGGCCTTTTTCAGTGTGTGTTCACGCCCTGCTGGTTTGTAATGCCAGTGGGGAGCTGGCATCCCTAAGAAATATGGAGGAGCACTTCAATCCATCCACACTACCACTGATTCCATACCTACTAAACATGTAAGTTACTGTTCGGTGATATTGTGAGCAGGTCATAAAAACCTCAGCAGTTCAGTCTTGGGTCACTGAGAATATCAGAACCAAGAACTACAAATTATATTACGTCATATCACAATTTTTGACTGTTTTTTTGTCCTCAGGAATCTGCATTCTGAAAATGCTCCTAAAAGAGTCAACAAAAGAAAATTTATTCCTCCTGCCATGAGCCTGAAAAGCTCAGTGATGGCCGGCCCTGTCAGCTCTGAGATGGCCATGGGACTGGCTAAAGAGATGATCCAAAGGTTCTCCCTGAACCCGGACCAAGCGACGTCGCTGATCCACATCGCTCGGATGATGAGCTCGTGTGGGAACATCACACCCGGGGAGGAACATCAGAGCTTCCCCATCACAATCATATGTGGTATCCAGCAAATTACTGGGAAATGTGCTGCTCTTTTATCTTTGCAAAAAAGGCTGATTAATACATAATGCCAGTGTTAGGGAAATATCCCAGAGATGAAATGGCAGATTCGCTTCCTTCATCATATATTTACAATTTCAGGCAGACAAAAAGGCACATTCAATGTTGACTTATTTGAAATGTAGCCCAAAAGATGAGCTTGAATTAACTTCCTGTGTATGGAATATCCTGTTTTGTAATGCTGCTGTCCTCACCTACTCCATGCACTTCCTGAGAATTAATTTCTGCGTGAGGCCCCTCCGATAATGACCTTGACATTATAACATCCATTCTGTCAGCACAGAGCTTTTCATCCTTGAGTTTGCATTCTGCCTTTTGCAGCATCTCACAGAAGAACGAGTTTTTTTCCTAGAAATATCTGTACACAAAATCAGAGTGATTTACTATCTTCTGCTTCTTTCATTTCACATTAAACCCACTTTTTGTCATGTATCAGCTTTGCTAAATTATAATTTTTTTTTCTATTACACATTATTCCTTGCTGGTTTATACTTCCTTCTGTTTCACTTGTAACTTTGGCTTTTTCTTCTGAAATATTAGGCGTTTTTGGAGCTGGCAAGAGCTACCTGCTGTCTGTGGTGATCTTGTTCCTTGTACAGCTATTTGAAAGCAGTGAAGCTACGGAGGCTCCAAGGCCAACTCCATGGAAGCTTCTCATTGCTTCTTCCACTAATGTTGCCGTGGACAGGATACTGCTGGGGTGGGTTACTGAGGCTTTACAGCCTCTTCTGCCAGAAATAATACTGCACTTAAATGGTAAAGATCAATGTGTTGGCATTAAAAGGCTGTGGCCTGAGCTACTTCATCTGGTTAATCGCAGGAGTTTGTGTTCTTCGGTGTTCTGACATGCCTTTTAAAACAACTTTTAAAGGTTTTAAAATTTCTTTTTCCATTTCTGTAACATCTGTCATCTCCTTTTTTCTCTGAAGCCTGCTCGATCTTGGATTTGAGGATTTTATCAGAGTGGGAAGTATCAGGAAAATCACCAAAGCAATTCTTCCCCACAGGTAAGAAACTTGTTCCTTATGGGATCTGAGGCAATTTGGGATAGGTTAATACATTGCTTTAAAGCCCTGTTATGTATAAAGTATGATTATTTTTGTATAGTTTTCCAAGCACTGTTATTTTCAGTCACGGCAATGCATGTCACAAAATCTTTTTTGAAGTTTACATGCAGGCTCAGGAAATGAAAACGAGCAGATGAAAGAGCTGCTTGCTCTCATGAAAGAAGATTTGACTCCAGCTGAAAAAATATATGTAAGGAAGAGTATTGAGCAGCACAAACTGGGGACCAATAAAACCATCCTGCAACAGGTACAGTCAAAGAGATGGGATGGGAAAGTGGGGATTCATTTTGTCCTATCCACAAAACCCACCATATGGAAACTGGGAATTCCCTCTCACACCTGCCAGGCTCCTAATTTTGAAAAATAAAGTGAGTGTTAGGTTTGATTCCACAGCTATAGCTTAGTGTCTTACCTGTGCAGGACTTCTCTGAGTTGAATTTGCAGTTCTTTTTTAATGATGTAAGGCAGAAACCCTTTTTGAACTCGACTGCGATCTGATTTAATATCACCAATTTAGTTTTCAAGGTGGGCAGAGAAAAATTTCTCACTGCAGCTCGTCTGCACTGTCACCTTGAAACTAAAATTTATATGGCCATAAAGGTTAAAAGATAAAAGACTGAGCCAAATCTATCCTGGAGTTGTGTATCAACCGCCAAGGAGATTTCAAATATACTTTAAGCAACTTTTTATCAAAGTATTACCTTTTAAGATTACTACTCCCTGTAGAAAAATCTCCATTTCTGGTCTTTCCAGTTATTTCTCCTCAGTCCTAGACTCAGAAAGTCACAGCTTCTTGTAAAGCAATTGTAACAAGGCAGATCTGAGCAGCTTGTTGAGAACCAGTGATATGAGATAGCCTGCAGCATTTCTACTGCTATAGTTATGTACTGCACAGAGATGAACTATGAAATGATCTTAACTTTTTGCCTCCCCGTTTTCCCCCCACTACTAAAAGGTAAAAGTGGTCGGAGTGACCTGTGCTGCCTGCCCCTTCCCCTGCCTGAATGCTCTCAGGTTTCCTGTGGTGATGCTGGATGAGTGCAGTCAGATGACTGAACCTGCCTCTCTCCTTCCCATCGCCAGGTACAGCCTTCCTTTGGTGCTTCAGCAGGGAAATAACTTGCTTAGCGGTGACACAACCTCCTGGAAGTGCCAAACCCCACGTCTTTTTAAGCACATGAACCCCAAGGTCTCACCTTGGAGAGCAGGAAGAGTAATTTTAAACTGAGGCCTGGCCTTAGGTCCTATTAAACTGTGGGAAGGTGGAGCACAGAGGCAGATGGAAAGCAATGTGATGTATAAACACAGCACCCACACTTTGGTTATGAACAGTGTAGCACCATTTTCAGAACTTTTTTTTGTGGTTTTTCACATTCCCATTCAGGTTTCAGTGTGAAAAGCTCGTCCTTGTTGGAGACCCCAAGCAACTGCCACCAACTATTCAAGGGTCTGAGAGTGTCCATGAGCAGGGATTGGAGCAGACTCTCTTTGACCGGCTGTGCTTAATGGTAGGTACTGCCAACCACACCTCTGGAAAAGGTGGAGAGTGGAAGTGTAGGTCCACTGAAGTCACCGGGAAAACTCTGGTTTACATGTCAGAGGATCAGAGCTTTGCAAATTGCTGTGGAATCACAGAACGGTTTGGGTTGGAGGGACCTGAAAGGTCACCTAATCCAACCCCCCTGGACATGGGCAGGGACACCTTCCACCATCCACTATCCAACCTGGCCTTGAACACTTCCTAGTCAGCCTTAATCCTCATTTTTTAGGGACATAAAGCAATACTGCTCCGGACGCAGTACCGCTGTCACCCTGCCCTCAGTGCCATCGCCAACGAGCTGTTCTACGGAGGGAACCTCAGAGACGGGATTTCCGAAGAGGACAGAGCTCCTTTACTGGACTGGCTTCCGACACTGTGCTTTTACAGTGTGAATGGCATGGAGCAGGTAAGTTCTTGAACACTTCTTACACATATTTCTTATATAAATTAAGTCAATATTGCAGTTTTCCCTCCATTCCATTCCTGTTTGCATACTGCTCGTGGGAGCTAATTTGGAAATCTTCTTCCCTCTTCCCAGATCGAAAGAGACAACAGCTTTTCTAACATGGCAGAGGCTCACTTTGCAGTCAAACTCATCCAGGCTCTGATTGCCAGTGGAATAGAAGGAGCTGCTATTGGTGTGATTACTCTTTATAAATCACAGATGTATAAGGTTTGTGTAGCAGATCATCAATAAAGCAGTTTCTTAAATGTATTTTTTGTTCTGAACACAGGTTTCATTTCAACTAGGATGAGCCAACTTAGAGTGAGAAATGGGTAGTTTGCCATAATTGCTCTTTTGAATTAAAAAAATACCTATTTTTCCCTCTAAAATGAATAAAACTATTTTAATTCAAAGAACGATTAAAAAATAATATTTTCAGTTTCCCCTGACATTGCACTCTCTAGTTTCCTAATCCACCTCTTGTGCGGGCTCAAGATTTGTTGGGTGTTTTCTCCAGGCAAGCGGTTGACTCCGAGTACCCAAATTCACCCCCTTCCCCGCTTCTTTTGCCCACAGATTCAGAGTTTGCTCAGCGGGGTTCACTCTGAAGCTTTTGAAGTGAAACTCGTCCAGGTGTCCACTGTAGATGCCTTCCAAGGTGCTGAGAAGGAAATCATTGTCTTGTCCTGTGTCAGGACGAGACAGTTTGGGTTCATAGACTCGGAGAAGAGGATGAATGTTGCACTAACGAGGGCGAAGAGGCATTTGCTAATTGTGGGAAACTTGGCCTGTTTAAGCAGGAACAAGCTGTGGGGAAGAGTAATTCACCACTGCAAAGGTAATATTCTCTTTTCCGGGATTCTTGAAACTGTGCAGCTCAGCTTCTTTAATTTAACTATGCATAATACACTTTAGAGCGTGTATATATACTACATAATAATATATAAAGTATATGGTATGCACACTGTATAAACCAGGACATTTATTGCATATAAAATCTGATTTTTAATATTTATTGCACATAAAATCTGATATATCACAGGAAAATGCACGCTGCACGTTTGCAGCTTTACCTGCAAGCTGTTTTTATACTGAAAGAGTGGTTTTTTTAATCCGGTAATGGGACTTTACCTACTTGGCTGACATCAAAGAAAGCATCTTGTTAGTGGCCGAACTCTGAAGAACCATTTTCCAAGTAGAAATATCACAGCCAGACGATACTCTGGGGGAAATCGATGTCAGCATTGCCAGGGGCTGGTTCCACCACGGATGCTGTAAAGAGAGACGTAATTATCCTGTTTATTGCTGGTTTTAGGATGGGAAAATGGATTACAAAATGCAAGCCAGTGCGAGCAGCAACTAAATGACATTCTGAAGTGCTACTTGGAGGAGCGGAAGGAAGAGGAGCAGAGTAAGAAGAAGGAAAAATAAAATGTGTGCCTATTTTATTAATATTGTCTGTAAAATTGCTAATTTAATATTTATTTAATGTGGTACATGTTTGTTTGTATCTCATGTACTGATACTTCTGTTTGACCCTGTGTTTATATAACTAGAACTGAATAAAGTGACTTTATCTGCTTGAAGTGAAATCCTTTTATGTTCACAAAGTGTCTAATAGTATTAGTGTTATGTTATTTAGTCTGAAGAATAACGAAATTATATTTTAGAAGAATTATATCATCCTGCATATTTACAGATACGTCACATCCAGGAAGGAGCTTGGTTAAAACAATTAAAAGGCCCCCTTTCCAAGCTCTGGAGAGCTGGAGAGACTTGCACAAGGGCATGGATCGCCAGGACAAGGGAGAACGGGTTCAAATGCCGGAGGGAGGGTTTAGATGGGATATTTGGAGGAAATCCTTCCCTGTGAGGGCCGTGAGGCCCTGGCAGAGTTTGCCCCCAGAAGCTGTGGCTGTCCCATCCCTGGCAGTGCCCAAGGCCAGGTCGGCCGGGGCTGTGAGCACCCTCCTGTGGCAGCAGGTGCTGTCCGGGCTGACAGGTGCCAAACACACCGAGAATTCCCGACTTTTCCCATTTTCCCGATCCCGATGACTTTGCCCCCCTCACTTCCCCGCCGCCGCCAGGTGGCGCCACCCGCCCGCCCGGCGGAGGGAGCGGCGGCAGCCGTGATCCGCCCCGCTTGGAGCCAGCCCACCACTCAAAGCCGCAGCACCGCTCCTCCCCTAGGGGGAGCGGCGGGTCCTTCCGCGCAGGGCAGGGTTGAATAGCGCCTTTAAATTACTCCTGACACCTCTGTCCCAGCTCCCTAAAATCTCAATCAACAAGCCATTAGAACTCAACGGGAGTAAAACTAAATCCTCGTTTAAGTGTATTTATCCGCTCTCTTTTCTCTCTTTCAAATGCTAAATCCATTTCAGCATATGCCCCTTCTTTCTCTCGCCTTTCTCTAAAGACTGGCAGCCCGCACTACTCTTGTAAATATGAAAGATGCTAATCATATGACATATCACGTCTCAGTCGGAGCCTGGAATAAAGCCTTGAGATTTGGGATCATTGCCTCCAGACAACAGCTTCATCAGCCGGAAAGTTGGGTTTTTTTCTCCTTTCCTTCAACTCTCAATCCCTTCTTTGTCTGAGGGAAAATGCAGCCAACTCGAGCCACCCCGGCCATATGGTTCACTCTGTGTTTTCTTAGTTGAATCCTGAATTGTTTGTGACTTGCGAAGGGGCTTTTTTGGGTTTTTTTTTTTTTTTTTGGAAGTGTGTATAAAGACATAGAAGAGGCTGCCTGGACCAGGGTGGCTCTGCAGGATAACTCCATGTTCTTCACGTGTTCACTTCACACCCTCCTTGCGACACCTCACCACACAGCCAAAAAATATAAATGCACAGACACACTTTATATCAATAACCCATTGCGGGTACCTGGTATTTTTCCCCTTTTCTGGGCAAAAATATCCAGGTGTTTTTCCCTTTTCTGGATGGAAACGCCTTCTTAAAACACCATTTGCTGTGTCTTTACTCACGTCTGTAAAACAGAGTTATTGCTCACTACCAAATCCCTTCTACAAATGCCTCAACTAAGAGAAGCCCCCAAGTATTTTGAGTAAGGAAAAGTGGCTTTTAAGACGCGTACAAATTAGGAGCTGAATGAGTTCGGCACACCCGAGTTTGGACAGCCCCCCTGTTTGACAGCCAGCCTGCCAAATTTTCTTTCTCTCTTTCCTTACACAAACCCCCCAAAAAAAAGCCCTTTCACCAAATCATTAAATTCTACAGAGGTGGTCAAGCTAGTCCTGCTTTTCAGGCGTTCGAGAAAGAAAAGGGTCCTTGAAGTTTAGAAGATGCCCAAGGAAAACTCATTGAATGACATCAAAAGAATGAGTTTCCATAGCTGTTGAAGCACGAGAGCCGTGTAGCTGCACAAAGGCGGGTTGGGGCAGTGGGACTGTCCCACTGCTCTATCCCAGCACAATTGGGTCACTGAAATAGGGAATTAATTACCATTGGAGAGTGGGCAGCCCATTCACCACTGGCTGAGTTTTATTAAACGCCAATATAAATAACAAAACAACTCTTGTGGCTGCACTATTCCTACACGCCAAAGGAAGGATTATGTTGGGGATTAACATCTTAAAGTCTATGAGACTTTCTGACTCAAGGCTCGGAGCTGGTAATCGTATTTGTCTCCTGGTTCAGCGATTAGTGCTCTCCCTCGCGCACCTTCGCCTGGATGGCCAATGTCCCTTTTTGCAGGCACTGGGTTTTTCACACAATCGGCTGTTCTTTTCCCCACATCTATAGAAAAGAATAAGAAAACTGAAGCGTGTTCACGCGATCCTCAAGCTTCTTCTCTTCTTCATGGGAAAGGAAGGCACCGGCGGCCTTTTTTCACAAGGGTGGGGGGGAGGCAAACCCTCTTGGGGAGGCAGGGGGGGCCCAGGACGGCAAAATCGCTCCGCAGGCCTGCACCTGCCATGCAAATCTGCCAGGAACAATCGGCCCCCAACGAGGGGCTCGTCTGCCCTGGGTGGGGGGAGCCAGCAAAGGATGCCGGGGCAGCGCTTATGGGGGAACCCCTCTTTGCCTTGATCCCAAAACCCCGAAACTCTTAGTGTGCCTTGGGATCTGGGGGGCCAGTCCTCATCCTGTCCCTCTCCACAGCACTTTTCACTGAGTGCACAGAGGGTTTGGGAAAGATCTGGATCAGGACATAGGGGACACACACTGCAGCATTTTCCATGTCTCCCCTCCGCAGAGCATCCTGATACCCTGCTGAATTTGGATGTATTCCATCCCTCCCATTAAAGAACAGAACCATCCCACTCGCGGGGTTTGTGGGTGCTGCCACAGGGCTGGGTAGCCTGGTGTGGGCAGCCCCGGTACCCCAAACCCTGAGGAGACCTCAGGCCGGGTGGGTGTGAGGGAGGCAGAGCTGGGAGGGGTCAGCCCACCCTGTCCCCGCAGCTTTGTTCCCCCTTTCTCCGGGATGTCGCGCCCCCATTCACCTGGGGCAGGCCGGCCATTAACGCCGGCTCTCAACTTGTGAGGTCGACGTGTGGATGGGCTGTGCCCAAAGGTCTCTCAGCAACACAGACCCTAAACTTTTAGGGCTATCGGGTCACCTCAGAGTTCAATCTTCTTACAACAAACAAAGCCTTTCTGAAGGTCTCCCCCTCTCCCCCACACGAGCTCAGCGTCCTTTATTTCTGGGCTGTGTGATAAGCTTAAATCATTGTGCTCCCATTTCTTGATCGTCGCCTACTTTGGGCTTTTGTTCCCCTAAAGTAGGATTGAGTCTGGCAAAGGGGCTGAAGTTGAACAGTTTGACCCTTGGAGGACAGTTCAGGCAGTGGGCAGCAGTGGCAGCAGCATTCCTGCTCCTGATCCCACTCCCTCTCCCCACCGCTCTTAGCTGAGCAGCTCGATCCTTGCTCTGCTCAGAGACCACACAAGCGCCTCTGTAAGGTTGTGAGGACTCGGTCACCTTGTGCTCAGTCACAAGGAGAAAACTGCTGCTGGGGCTGGCAGCAAGAATTGGGCTGAACCCCAAAATGGCACCACAATAGGTTATGCACCCCCAGCACCACCTCTGCCTCACCTCTCCATCGCTTCCCATAGACAATGGAAGGGCAGAAATCTCAGCGAACGGGGTGGTGACAGAGGGAAAGGCTGGCCCTGTCACAGGTGACTCTGCTTTGAGCTTTAAGCTGCTGAAAAAGAAATAAAGTCCTTTTGTGCCACTCTCCTGGGATGCCGAGGGGACCTGTGTGTCTCCCGCTTTTCACGAGGAGGCGAGGGGAGCATTAAAATGTCTTATGGAGTCACGGAGATGCTCTAATTGAGGCAGCCGCCTGGCTGCCATCGCTCCCGCAGGGAGTGACACAGGGGCCACCAACTCAGTGGGCAGCGAGAGCGAGGGACTCATTTACGTGCGAGTTCCTGGTGCGCTCAGTGAGATGCTTGTGGCGATTTTGGCTCTCTCACCTGTTTTAGCTGCAAATAAAATCCTGTTCCAAAGCCCCACTCCCCTAAAGTGCCTCAGAGGTGGTGTTTCCACACAGGAAGACAGTGTGATGGGGTTTTTGTTTTGTATGTCCTCACCATCATTTCTTTGACAAGGGCATGGAGTGACAAGGGGGAAACGTCTTCACACTGACAGAGGGCAGGGTTAGATGGGATATTAGGAAGAGGGAGGTGAGGCCCTGGCACAGGTTGCCCAGAGAAGCTGTGGCTGCCCCATCCCTGGAAGTGCTTAAGGCCAGATTGGACGGGGCTTGGAGCAATCTGGGCTAGTGGAAGGTGTCCCTGCCTACGGCAGGGGGTTGGAAGGAGATGCTCTTTCCACGTCCCTTCTAACCCAAACCGTTATTTGACAGCACCGAGCAGCCGCATCCCGGGGGGAGCCCCATACCAATCTATCCCGCCAGCAAGCCGCGTATGAACTGCGCACCTTTACCGCAGCACCGGCGTGCTCCCCAAAAGACGAAATCTTCCCCGGGAACGAACAGGGGGTCCACGCGGAGCTCCCCCACGCCACCCCTCGCATCCCTTCCGCGGGCGCCGCAGGACGAGGCGGCCGCAAAGGGAGCGGGGCCCCGGGCG
>VZRE01013126.1:321330-342389 GCA_013396775.1 Cephalopterus ornatus
TCCGCCTCGGACCCCGAGCACTGGCCGGGCCGCTTCGCCCCGGCGCCGCCGCTGCCCCGCCGCTGCCTCTAGCCCGCCCCGGCGCTCCCGGGGCTTCCCCCGGGGCGGCGGCGGCGGCGGCATCTGCCCCATTCCCAGGGCAGGGCGGGCTGTGGGAACGGCACCTGCCAAACCAAACTTTCCGTCTCTCTTTATCTCTCTCTCTCTCTCTCTCTCCGATGTGCACTTTGTCCAGTTTTCCCAGATCTGTCACCGCGGGGCTTTTGTGTGTGTCCCCCCCCTTTTCCCCACTCCCCCCCTTTGCCATCTGTCCCTTATGATTTATAGGCTGGGTGGGGGGGTTGGAAAGCGAGGAAAAAAAAAAAAGTAAATTGTTTTGTTAGGGGTCCAGGTTAGAAGTCATTGTATAATTTGTAGGCTTTGTGAGGGCTGAATGCAAGCGTGGAAATTTAGGCTGAACTCTCTATCAAAAGGGAAAAAAAAATGGGGAGGGGGGGAATGGGGAAGGATCTCCTCATACATTATTTATTTCGACCTTTAGGGGACGAGGAACTCCCCCCTTCTTTCAGGAGATTAAAAATAAATCAACAGACTGAAAACCTCAACAGACACGGAACATTACAGCGATCAGCCACACACGTGTTCACATTTATTTATTATAAAGACAGATTTCATGGAAAATATGTATTTTTTGTATAATTTACAGAGTTTATTCTAGTATGTATTTACAGCTGAAGAGCAAAGGGATTGTCCTTGTGATAAAATATAAATAAAAAGCTCTAATTTTCGTACCTTTGGGGCTGCTGCTTTTTCTGCTTTACGTGACAGCGACCGGGAATTTACAGGATTGGGCCTGGCCTTGTCTCCGGTGAAACCGGAGTCTGATGGGAGCTGATGCCACTTAGAGAAGGTCCACAGCAACAGCTTCTTCAGCAAGCTGCAAAAAGCATATACATTATATATGTATATATACATATATTTTTTTATATATATATATGCATAGAAGTTCAGTGGAAGTTTACTGATCATTTATTTACCTTTGACTCTTGGTACAGAAGATGCTGACAGCAAACGTGGGATGGATGGATGGATAAATAGTTATCATGCGTCTTCAAGCCGATGGATTTTGCCAAGAAGGCCATAGGAAACAAACATCACTGAGGAAAAAATGTGCAGGCTAAAAAAGAGGAAGAATTCCCTTTCTCTGCCTCTCTGAGGGACGGATGAATCCCAAGGCACTTGCAAGTCCAGGGGGTTCAGTTCAGTGTGCACAGCACAGGGCCAGGGATGTCACCATGGAGGGGGATGCTGGAGGCCGCCCAGGCCCTTCAATCATCGTCCCCGTGCGCCCGGGAGCACTTTGTGACTTCTGGGTACAAACACCTGGAAATCATTAAAAACCAGCAGAGGCGCCTGAATGTATTAATTAAATAACATGCTCAGCACGTGAATCCCGCCCGGTGCCCTCCGGATCCCGGGAGCGTGAAACCCAGCCCTTGGAGCAACATTGGCGAAGGGAGGGGGGAAAAAAAGAGAAAAAAAAGCCCAAAATGTGTGAAAAGAGAATTAGTGAAATTAGGTTAGGCCAATAAACCACGCAGGGGTCCCCAAGCCCTGCAGCCTCGGGCGAGCAGCGCTATCTAGCCTGATCTATTGTTTCCACCCCTGGCAGGGGGGTTATTGTGTGATAAATAATTCCCTAAAAAAAAAAAAAAAAAAAGTGGNGTGGGAGCATTTGCATAATCACCGCTTTGATGTGGCCAGCAAGATGAAGCTGTGTCCCCCCAAATCTGCCATGGGCCAGGAGGAACAAAACAAGAGGGAGCCTTTGACGGCGCTGGCGGTGTGTGGGGCAGCCCGTCGGAGGCGGGTTTTTCACTCTCACTCTCTCTTGACGACCCCTTTTTAATGATTAAACTCCAGGAACACCAAAAAGAAGCCGAGTGCCTCGCTCGCCCTCTCCGCCTTTTCTGATCGGGTCTCATTGTCCTTCCCCATTTCTCTCCCGCTTTTAAGAGGCACTGGAGTAGGTGCCTTCGGCTCTTCAAAAGGCCAGGATGGATGGGATGCACTTCTCTCTTGGTGGTGGAGCCATGCAGGAGCAGAAGGGACATCCTGGGTGGCTCAGCACTGGGATGCTCCCTCCAGCTGTCCTCGGGGAGGGATGCTGACTCTTGCCAGGTGCGTCATCCTGGAGGGATTTTCCTCCATCCCAGGTACAGATAGGAGCATCCCCATCCTGCTGGGGCTGTGGCAATGGGAACCGCCGTGGGAAAAAGCACACATCCCGCCGGAGGACGGAGGGGGGGCTTTGGAGAGGGGTTTGGGATGGGAGTCATATCAGCCAAACCTTCCCTGCTCGCTGGGGAAGGCTGGGCTCGGCTGGAGATGCCCTTGGAAGAGACGGGCCCAAGGGGGGCAAGACAGGGAGGGGGAGACAGGGTTGTGTCAGCAAAGGCTGAGCCAGAGAGGCTGGATTTGCCACTTAACCCAGTCACCCTCATCCAAATTTTTCATTTGAATGTGGCCAAAAGCATTTACTTCCCTCTTTCTTCCCTCTTAACTTGAGTTTATTCCTCTCTTTCACTTTTTCTTTCTCATATTTCCCACTTTTCTCTCAGAAGACCGATTTTTGGAGGTGATGGCCGGTCCCCAGAGCCAATTGCAGCCAACCTGGAAGTGGTCCAGGAGACACAAGACGGAAAAGCACCTCCTTGGATGACGAGACGAACTTGGGGGTGGTTTCCATGGCAGCCCCTTGCCCCCAGAACATGTGTTTATGATCCTTCTGTGTATTGTATTTTGGCATAAAAGCTCCTCTGCACTGTCAGGGCTGGAGGGGCAGCACGAAAGCTCCCGAGGGGGTTTACAGCCCTTCCTTGGCATAAGAATAGTGCCGAGGAGCCAAAGCAGTCCCAGCCACACCCCAAGGGCTGCCGCGCTCGCTTTCATGTCAGGCATCAATCTTTCCACGTAGTGCCATCATTAAAGAGTGTTCCCAACACAGCCCTCGTGTGGCTGGCAGATCCTAAACCCAGCTTTCCTAAAGCCTTATTCAGGTGCCTCAGGTTGGGCTTCGCCCTTGTCCCGGATTATGTGTGGATTTGGCCCAGGTGGCCCCAATTCCCGTTCCCCATGGGGCAGAAAAACCTCAATCATCTATTATACAGTCAATCTTCCAGCAGAAACAGAAATCCCGGTGGGAATTTTGTTGTAACCAGGTGTAGGTTCTTGTCTTACCACAGGGCTCAACCTTTTACAGTTCTAAGACACTCTTTTGCTCCAACAGCATAAGAATATCAGGATATTAGGATATCCTGCCTCTCGCCTACAATGCTGCAACAGCTGTGCAGGTCCAGCAAAATACTGGCATCCTGCTCATCCCCGTGACCCCTTGTACAGAACTCAGATTAAGGAGAGGTAGAACTCTCATGGTGCTCATATTTAAAATAAAGCCTGTAGAAATTGCTTGGACAGAAAAGAAATCCTTGGAGGGTCACTTTGCAGCGGCCGGGAGGGAATAGGGATGGTGCTGGGGCGGCTGTGACACGCAGCCACCCCCTTTCCCTCGCCTCCCCTCCTCCTCCTTTTATTAAAAAGCAGAGAGCCCGGCTCAAAGCTGATGGCATATTTACCTTCATGAGTTTTTAAAAAAGTTAATTACCGCTCGGAGCAAGTTGGTCGGGCTGTCCTGAGCTGTCTTTTATTAGTAGTCGCCTTCATTAATTTCCCTCGCTGGATTTGCTGCTAATAGCTGCCTGGTCCTGGGCAGCACAAAGCAGCATCTGTGCCATTGAGCAGAAAAGCGGGAGTCAGGCAAAGGGGGGCACTAGAGGGGGGGCGACGCCGTTTGCAAATCAACCTCTATTAACGTGATGTCCTGCTCGGAGGGGACGGCAGCCCCGGTAGCCGGCACGGCAGTTTGGGCTTCACTCGGCTGTTACCGAGGGAGGAAAGGCACCTGCTGCCTGCCGGGCGTGGGGATCCTGCCCTCATCCTGCGCCCCTGGGTGCTCGCTGTGCCACCCAGGCACCCCCTGGATGCAGGGGGGAGAGGGATGCTGGACCTGCCTCTACGGGACCCATGCTCCCAGTCGGTGCTGTGGGCACTCTGGTTCTCTTAGCAGCATCCAGCACTAACCGAATTATTAATAACTTGCTATCTTTGGATGAAAGATATGCTCTGACTTAAAAACAGCTTGGCAGAGAAGTTTGGGATTAGAGAATGGGATTAAGTTCTGTTTGGAGGGGCACAGTGTGCAGGCTGGGGGGGCTGGAGGCATCACTGACTCACACTAGCTGGGGCAGCGGGAGGCTGCGGAGGCCAACAGCCCCATCTGCTCCCGCTCTGCCAAGGGACAGGGGAGATGATTTCATCCAAGTGGAAAAAAGGAGGGTGGCGTGTGTCGCTCCCGGGAGAGGGGTGAGAGCTGCACGCTGCTGCCAGTTTCCCTGCAAGGGCAGGGAGGGCACCCGGGTGCCGGTGCGGGGACTTCCCTCGGGGCAGCAGGTGACAGCAGCAGTTACCAAGTTTTTTTCTTTTTTGCTTTGCTGCAAATATTCCCACTCTGGTTAATGGGAAGGAGATGCCCAGGAGGCTGGTGCTGCCGTGTCTTTCCAAGCAGAAGAGATTGGGCAGCGTGGGCTGCCGTTCTGTGCTTGCTGGCATGAGGCTTTGCCCTCAGCCCCCATGAATAGCTGTGTCTGGTGAAGGAGCAGTGCCTAAATCCAGCAGCTGGGCTCCAGGGGCAGCTGATGCCGGGTTTATGGCAGCAGGGACATGCTGCCTCGCGTGCAGGGGCTGCCTCACAGCTGGAGGGGGTCACCTCACGCCCCGCTCTCTGCCGACCGTAATAGCCCGGGATGCTGAGACTCACAGGGAGGCAAGCCTGGCTCAGCACTGCATTGTTGGGATAACTGAGGGGCTCCCTTTCCCCTGCATCTTTTCTAAGAGAAATTCCCCGAAGTGCTCCAAAGAGTCACTAGTTACTGGCAAAGGAGTGAGAAAATCATTCTACCTGCTGTTTGCAGCCTCCGGTTGTTCCCTTGGTATCAAATTTACTAAACTTTCATGCATGAGCACACAGCCAGCGAGACTCTGCCTTTCACATGGATACCTGCAGAACGGGAAGTGGGGAAAACCTTTAAGCAAATCCCTTCCCCTGAAGGACAGGAAAGCATGTCCCCCACCTTGTTAAGAGCAGGACAGTTCTGTGCCTGACTTACCGCAGCACTTACACAGGGTGTAAGCTCCAGTCCATGAGTTTAGCTGAGAGAAGGAAATATTCCACATTTCCTCAAACTTGATGTCCCTACACTTAATATTTCACTGTCCCGGCATGACACAGTTCCACTTATATTGCAGAGACTGGCCCTCAATGGTCATACCGAACACTGAGGTTGGAATCTGGAGTGTGTTATAGTTTACCAAGCCCAACAGACACCTAGGTAGCAAGTTACTTAATACAAACCATTCAATTTCTAACTAAAATTTTAATTAAAAAAAAAAAATAAAAAACTTATTCCTAAGTCTCAGGTTAGTTCAAATTACTTTATTCTGAAACCAGAGATAATAACAAAACAGCAATTTTTTTGGTCAGTAGCTCTAAGATAAAACTCCCAGCCAAAATATTAAATTCTCCATCATCAGAGTCAACTATCTGTTTTCCCAAATATTCCCATATTTATACCACAAATATGAAACAATGATTTAAGCTCTGTGTGTTTGGGGCCACGTGTGTGTCCAAGTTCTTCAGGCAATGAGGTTTTGGGGCACATTAATCCATGATTCCCAGTATCCAAGCCCCGGGTGAAGACAGAGTGCCTGATGCCTCTGAAATTGTGCCCAAGCCTGTAAAGAGTGAGACAAGTAGAATATGATTCCATGTATATTTTAACAGGGAACTGGACAGGCTGATCCTCAATACTTTAAGCTGTGAATAGCCATAACTTTGGCTGAGATGGCAAAAAGTCTCCTAAAGCCAACACAAGAAATCAGCTGCTAAAAGCAAATTATCAGGAAGAAAGCAAGATATTAAAATTTCACACAGATGGATTTGTTCGTGAGCACATCTAAACGAATTTCCTTTTTCTCCCTTTGACCAGGAAGAAGCTGGAAAAGGCACGGCTTGTCAGGGGTCCCGAGGCTGCGCGTGCTGTTGGAGCAGACCCGGTGGGGCCGGCTGCTGGCAGCACATTAGGACACTTTGTTCTGCAGAGATTGTCCGGGAGGTTTTTTTGTTTTGGTTTTAATTGTCTCTATAGAGCAGGGAAAGCCTCTGCAGAGAGGCTTTAACACAGCATCTCCGCCGCCCATTAATTCCCGGGATCTTGCTAACTAGCTTTGTTTGCCCCTCGGAGCCGGGCGCTCGCCGGCCGGAGCGCGGAGCTATGTTTGTCACTTGGTTAAAGCCAGCATTTCCCCACTGCTGCGGACAAGGCCGGCCTTTATTGGCTGCACAACAAGATAACGGGGCTTAATCTTCCCAGTAACACGTGAGTTTTCATGTATCACTTTAATCTGCGAGACATTGGGGCCGAGTGTACCGTCACATGCCGATTTCACTGCTGTGTGAGCCAGCGCCTGCCCGGCTCAATGATGGATTGTTCGCCGGCTCTTAACAACAGGCAAGACGGTGAATGCCCCGGGGTGACAGACAGTGTGCAATGGGAACGGCCACAAATCTGACGGCCCGGTTCAAGTTCACCTGACAAAGCTGGAGCAGTCTGCGAGCAGCTCCCAAGAAAGGATTATTCACACTGGCATTATATTTTTGAATGCATTTTTCTCCCCGTGCAGCTGCGCAGCTCCCCAAGACTGAAGGTTTATGCACCATAATAAAGAGATTTAATTTTTTTTTTTTTCCCTTCTTGTGCTTCTCCCTCTTTACACCTAGTTCTAATCTGTTGGTGCAGGGATAGGGCATCTTTCCAAACAACTCGGCACAAACATCACCTAGAAAACAATAGCACTGCTAAAACACGGGGACAGAAGACTAAAAAATCTCTGCTGGCTGCAGAAACAAAAGAGGGTGGTTTTGTTAAAGCCAAGTCTGTTGCGGACCCATCTCATCAGGAAAATCTCCCCCAGCCTTTGCGCTCGGGTGCAGCGGGACCATCAGGGTTTTGGGGAGGGGGAAGAGGGGAGTGGGAAATGGAGGCAGCTTTTTGCTGCTGGTGGACATCCCTGCTCCTAAAGATGTGTAGGTTAAAACAGTGCCCAGGTCTTGGTGTGACTGACCTGTGAGAGTCTACGCCAGCAGCTCCACCGAGGGCCTTGTCAAAGACAGGCTGCGACAGATCTCGTTGCACTCCACGTGCTGGTCATTAAAGAAGTAAGAAATTCCTTTCTTCCCAAAGTTGGAGCGGGAGACATCTTTGCTATTCAGAGAATGAATCTGTGGGTCTGTGAGGTAGATGAGGCCCTTCCCGTTTCCTGTCACCCAGCCTGTGGAAGAAAGGATACATTTTGGCATAAAACATCTCTGCTTGGAGCGGCCCAAGCTCTGTCAGTGTCATCTCAGTGATTCCCAGTTTCCACCCGTGCCAGCAAAAAGCTGAACCCTAAGAGTCACTTACTGAATATTTAAGGAAATGAATATCCCAAAGATACCTGGGGGCTAAAGGTTGAGCCTGAAAGGCATGAGGCTCACTGTAATACACACCCTGCAGGTCGACGACGACATCTGTGCCCTTGGAGAACTCGTAGGAGAAATGGCCGTAAGCCAGACCGAACTCCGTGGCTTTGTACTCATTCTTTACTACCCTGGTGTTGTTGGACAGCTTCACAAACTCCCCGAGGATGTAGGGCTCCACACTCACACACCCTTTTATAGTTCTGTCTTCCAGGATCTGAAACGAGACAGGCTCACTGCTGTTGGTTTAAAATCCATAACTGACTCAAGGCACCCCTCCCACCAGTTCCTTGGAATTGCTCAGAAGACAGTTCTTACCAGGAGTACCGCAGACGGGATATAAAAGATTTGCGTAGGGACCTTTTGCTCATACAGCCTCTTGTTGAACTCTGTCACGTAGTACTGGGCGGTCATTTGTCGCTCCACGTCACTGAAGTGATGGAGGAGCCCTTTTTCTTCTTTATATTCCTTCCCAACATACCTAACCAGAGGCAGAAGTGTTTGGAGAAGTGTCAATTCTGCGATACAGAACATCACTGCAAAGCCGAGCTTGGCTGTTCAGAAGCAAATCCTGCTGTGGGTGATACATTTAAAATGGCCATTAAATTTGGGTGTTTTTTTTTCTTTTGTATCTCATACAGGTGAAAAATTATCCATCAAATCCTGGGATGGGGGTTTAATAACACTGGAAAGTTTAAACGCAACTATTCTTGACTCTGAAGGGAGAGCCAAGTCAGAGGTATTGAAATACTGTTCTCAAGCCACAATAATTCAAAAGCTACTTCTAATAATGGTGCTTCTAACTAATGATAGGAGTTTACTCTGCAATTAACTGTTAGAAGACAACAGTGAAGTAGCTTTTCCTTCCCAGAAATTAAAAAGTAAAGTTACAAGGAGTGATGGGAAAGGTTGCCAAAATGCTCAAGACATTTGGGAGACCCATGAGACACTCTTGCTGCAGAAAATCTCACAGTTTTTATTTGTATTTACACAGGAGCAGCATCGATAAACATTTTATTTCAGAAATCTGTTCGGCCCATACCTTCCCAGGATTTCTTCTTGGTGCAGGAAGTGTATCCAGAAGGCACTTCTCTGCTTGCCTTCCTTTGCCACGTTCAGGTAGTCCCCGATGAACACGGCGGTCTCTTGGCCCGTCCACAGGCCGGATTTCTTGGAGTATTTTAAAAGAAGAGCGGCTACAAAAAGAACACACCACAGGATTTTTTTTTTTGTTCTGGAATCTAAATAGGTGACAAGACTCAAGTAATGGGGTGGAAGACAACAAAAAATGAAATCCTAATAAATGCTGACTAAAACATTGTGTTAAAAGGCCCGAGTCAAGCCTGTTCTCTGAGGGGGTACCTGTTGCTGTGGGGGAACTTACAGTATGCTTTACGAAGCTCTTTGGTCCTAAAAATCCCCGTGGGCATCAGTCTCTGGACAAGCCAATTATGTTCCACCCCCGCCAGAAGCTGCTTGTAATCATCATCCCTCAGAAATCGAGCATCCAGGATTTCTTCTTTCGTTCTCTCAGGTGTGAGGGCAAAACCACTTCCCCGTGGGGTCAGAAAAGGAACTTCAGGGGAACTCGTGGGCATCTGGGCTGATTTGATCCATGAACCCAGGGATGAACTGGATTGTCTCTTGCTGCTCACCATGTCCTGAGACTTTTCCTCATCTCCTTCCGTAGTGGCACAGTCAAAGTGCTTGCTTATGGGTATCTTGCCCTGTGAGGGCAAAGCTGTTGGCACACTAGGAGCTGCTTGATGACTTGGAGCAGACGCCATAGGATAATTGTTTACTAAGTCTCCAACACTGAGGAAATCAAATTCCGTGTCATCAATTGTTTCTGCTTGGGTGTCAACCTCAGGCACTTGGCGGGATCTGTCCCCCACTGTGGCAGATTTCCTCATCCAGTCATACACAGAGGAGCTGCTGCCTGTTTTGGGCTCAATGCTCGTTGATAACACAGAATTACCCCTGTGTTGGCGGGGATGTGCCTCACACAAGGGATCCTCCATGCTTCCTGCGTGTTCTCCTGGGTGGACCCACTCAAAGAGGCCACCGCCTCCCTCCCTGCTGCTGTCCTTGGTCCTGCAGCCCAACTCTGCACAGGAGGAGGACTTCTCCTCCAGCCTGGTAGGAATGGAGTAAGAGGTGGAGAGGGAAGGAAATACATCACTCAGGTCCTCTGCTTTCTTTTGTGGAGATCTCTTTTCATGGTGTTTTCCCTCCCGCAGTTTGTCTCCACAAAGAGACGCCTTCTCCACCCTCCTCCCAGCTCGAGGTGCACCTCCCTCCAAGGAAGGCTGAGGAGATCCCTCACAGCTATGGAGAGGCTCCCGAGGAGCACGATTCCAGGCTCTGGGAGGCAACAGGCACAAGGACGTCGGTTGACTGTTTCCATCAGATTCTGTGGTGCAGCATCGCTCCTCCTCCGAGCCCTTCTCCTGCTGCTGCCCTTCCCTGGGGGACTCTCTGCTGCTATTACAGTTTAGCTCCTCCCAGCTGGAAGAGTAACTGCATTTTGACAGCTTGCACCAAGAGCTCTCTGAAGTCGTGCTCTGACTCCTGCTTTGCCCTGTGCTGAAACCACCATTTTCATCATTTATTTCCATTCCTAAAGGCTCAGTCTCTTCTTCCAAGGAAATTTTCATCACACCAGAACAAATGTCTTGATTTCTCCGGCCACCAAGTCTCTCTGAGCTGCTTCCTGCTGTTGGTAAGCTCAGGAGTTTTGCAGCACCTCTCCCTTGCTGCACTATTTCCTCAGTAGCACACACAGTGTCTGTGGTTTTGGTCTCCGTCCTTAAGGTTGTGATACAAGGTCCCAAGTGGATTTCTCCCGGCGTGGTTTTATGAACCCTGCAAGTGTTCTCAAACACTTGGCACACTGACAGGTGATGCTGGGAGTGCCTGGCAAGGATTTTCTCAAAGCTGGTTTCTCCTCGCAGGGCAGGCTTTTCCACTGTGCCTTTATAACTGTCTGGGACGTAAGACCTGGCATCGGAATTGGGGAAGCTTTCCACTCGCAGGCGCTTCTTCACGGATGTGATCAGGGACATGATCTCTTTGGCAAGCGTTCCTTTCTCCTCCTCTTCTGGGACTGAAGTGCTGTAGGAATGCAGTTTTGCCAAGGCTTCCCTGCACAGCTGACCCACCTCACGGAGCTCCTCACTCTCCCCATGGAGCCACCGGTGCACGGTGGCGAGGCAGAAGGCAGCTTTAACGAAACTGTGGAGCTCCTGCTTGCTGGTGATGGGACTCTGGTCATTCTTGGTGAGGAGCCCAATCTCGAAGGATTCTTTGGCTTCAGACAAGTAGAACTCTCTCTTTTCCAGGGGACAGTCCTTGGAGTGACTGTAGGACAGCAAACACATCCCACGGATGTTCTAGGAGGGGGGTGAAAGAGTGAAAAAATTAAAACCATGTTTCTTTCCCTTATACAATTTGAAGCAAACATTGGCTTTAACTCTCTGCTGCTGTGTTTCCTGGAGGGAATAATCTCCCTCATTTTCCTTTGAAATACAGCTGTAGTTGTAGGAGAAGCAGCATTCCCAGGGCTTGAAAGCCCATCTTCGCTCTGGGGACAGCTTTCCACTCTGGCTGGAGTTCAGAGCAACTCATACCACATATATAACCAATCACATCCAGAACACAGACATGAAACCCCATGTGACTCTGTGTTTGAAAGCCGAACTGGAGCCAAATTTAACAGGCAGGGCTCTTCCCCTACACAAATCCCACTTCCAGAGTGAAGATGAACACTCACCACGGCCGTCAGGACAAACAGGGGGGTGTACTGGCTGTAGGCTGCTGCCAGCTTGCAGGCCTCAGCAGCAGATAACAAGCGATGGCTGGACTCCTGGAGGAAGCTCTAGTGAAAGAAAAACACGAGGGAAAACCTCATGTCAAAGGATTTATTTCCAAGGAGATGGGACCTGATAAGCAGAGACATCATATCTTAAACAACACGAGCATTTTTGCTCAGGCTTGCCATCAACATGTCACTTTTTGACCCTATAAATATTCTATATATTACAGACATACACACTCTATAAAATACTCTCAATGTTTTCTTTTTCCCATCTGGGTGCTAATGAACTTTTTCACCAGGAACAACAGAAGTTTCTTCAGCCCTCTCAGCACAGGAGAGGAACTAGAGGGAGAACAAAGCGTGGGTGAATTTGGGGCAACACATAGACCGCCTGAAGGATGTAAACACACAAATCCCAAACCAAGCCTCACCAGGTCAATGTCAGCACTGGTTTTAAAACGTGCATAATCCTGCTCATTCATGGAAGCAAAGATGTCTGCCATAAAACCCAAGGAAGTGGCAATTCCCTGAAAGAGAAATGTAAAATGATCAGAGTGGGTTTTCCCTCTGTATTTTGGATTTTATTGCTCTGAATAAAGTAGGTTCTGTGTGGAACATACCAGGAAAAAAAAAATACAACAAAGCAAACTAACAAGACCCAAAGATCCAACGATTCAAAGGGAAGCATTTCTAAGAAATTCAGAGATGTCATCTTGGTAAGGTTTCATTAATTTCAACTTGCAGGAAGTGTAATCTGGAAGATCTGATGCCGCCTAAGGATTTGCCCAGATATATAGCTAAGAAAGCCAGGAAGTAACTGTAAGCTTTCCACAAAAATTCACTACAGAACTTTGCTCCTACTGACATGGAGAACTGAACAGGAATGTTCTGAGTTTGAGGTCAAGCTTTAAGGCATGGCAGAGGAGAGGTGACGAGGTCTGGGTTTGTTGGATACCTTTTGCTGGGATCCAATTACAAAACCTCTTCAAGTCTCACCCCGGGACTTGCCAGGCTTAGGTTCACATTCCTGTTTAGCTACGGACACATGGTGCAACTGTTGCTTCATCTCCACTGGGAAGATTAGTGCTGAAAAGCCTCTCAAAGGTGCTACAGACAGACAGACAGGCAGACAGTGGCTGTTGTGAGTTGTTCAGGTCCTGCAGTGCCATGGAAATCCATCACCTACCACAGATAGTGTAGAGCAGCCCAGCAAATAAACCTAGCTTGGGACATTAGGAAAACTAAGGAAAAAAAATTAATTTTAATCCTAATAAAAACCTAAAATCTATGGCTGCATTCTGGGATTAGTCTGTGCTTGCTGAAGGCACCTGTGACATTGTGGCTGATGGTTCACTTTGGGTGATTCTGCTTAATGAGAACTATTACTTCCATTCCCCTGCAGGAAAAAAGGTGTTGGTAGGTCCGTGCATGCATGCGGAAACAACGCGGAATACAGACTTTGTCCTGCCTGTTAACCCTGGCTGAGGTGTGTAATTGAGACACTATTGCTGAGGGACTTTGCTACAGCAAACAAAGGCTACTCTGGAATGATTATTGTATTGGGCAAGCACATCCAGAGTAGAAAGGAAACACTACCTTCTTATCTGGCTGAGGAAGTTTGAAGTATCCCACGAGCGAAGCCCAAATCAACTCTGCTGCCTCATACCACATCCCTGAAAATCAATCAGAAAACAGTCACTGAGCAGATGGCAGCTAAGGATTCCCATAGGATAAAACCATATAATTTTATCCTCATAAGAGACTGCAGCTCAACAGTCATGGAAGACTTTGGTATTTCAAACCAAAAGCACAAAATTAAGTCTGTTCCCTCAAGCACCAAACCCTGAATACAGACACCCCTCACGCTGTTTTATGGACAAGAGGGGTTCAACACAAGCCAAAACTCTGATATACGTCCAGTGTAACATTTTAGAGGGGGAAAAAAAAATGGGGAAAACCTTGAGTGGATGTTTATAGAAAGGAGCCTTACCAAGCTTTTGCAGGATCTGCCCCCTGATTTGCAAGCAGACTGCCTGAACGAGAATCCGATCGCTTTCCTCAGCGTATCGCCAGGTCCCTGCAGGAAGAGTGGGAGAACTCAGCAGAGAATGGAGAATGTTGCTGTCATTCTAAACCTCCAAGGGTAACCTAAATCCCAGCAAACTGCTGGGATTCTCCATTTTTTTTTGCATGTAGGCTCTTCTTGTATGAGAATCTGGGTTTCACGTGAAAGAAAACACCAGAAAAGGCTTCTTACATTTTCTAAGTTGTAGGGAAACCTGAATATATTGTCTAAATAAACCCTGAAGGCTTAAGGAAACGGAGAACAGATATAACCCCCTAAAATAGCTTGCCTCAAAACCAGAACTAAATAATAATGATGTATGTCTGCCAAAATTATTGAATTCTCACTAGTAGAAATACTACACACCCTTCCAGATCTGAGACAAGCCACATGATCAGCAGTAGAGTCATTGGGCAGAAAGGAAAATAAAAAGTATAGAATCAAGCATTAATTTAGCCTGTAAGATCAGTGGGAATTTGGAGGAGAAGCATCACTCCAACAATCTGCATTTTTGAGGGGATAGAGTTGTCTTAGTTTTCTAGACCAGCCAATTGCTTGAAATGGGTCCACACTTTAAACTTCCCCATCCAGAATATCTTCCCAGCCATGTGAAGATACCACAAGGATGAATTATGAAAGTTTCAAAACAAAGTTGTGTTTCCACATTTTAGCAGAGAGTGGTGAAGGAAAGAGAAGTGTGATGTAAGGAGTCATTAGTGGGGTGGGTCTGGCTGTATTTGGAGCTTGTGTAACTGTTAAAATTAGGATTAAAAATTCCTGCCAAAATAGCAAGTGTGAAACTGGAAAGGAAATCCACACGTACCTGTTGCCCCACTGTCATTAATCAGGCTGCTTAGGATATATTCAGCTTTTAAAAGTTTGCCTGATTGAAAATAAAAGAAAAAAAGGACAGAAAATTAATATAAAAACAGATCATGTGGCATGAAGTGAACAAGAATATTCAGGAGATATCACCAGCACATAGATTTGCTGCTGCCAACAGTCAGAAATGCACATGCCCTGCGATCTGTAATATGTGGTCACACAGTGAGATGAAATTACGTGTATATAAGTTTAATTTTACACACTATACATTCCTGGAAGAGTGCTGGGATTCTCAGCTCTTATTTCCCTCCCAGAAGAAAGTAGTCTAGCTTGCTCCCTTCAGCAGGATTCTGTCCCAAGGAAAGGTGGGTTCTGGAAACCCGTTTTGGAGTGATATCCCACCACAGAAACCATAGCCATAGGAAGATGTGTTAAAAATCCTTCAGATGTTGTCCATGTTATAGGAATGATGGAATTTTATTTTTTCATCCTGGAGGGGTTGTAGTCTGCCTTGTTTGCATAGTCAAGCGGTCCCAATGAAAAATAAAAAGCAGCTGGGACGGTGCGGAGAAAATGCCAGGGTTCCAATTTCCTTTTTTTTCAAGGCCCTTGGTCAGGAGTACAGCAATTCAGATACCCCTGTTTGAAACCAGCAGGGAAGATTTGTTAAGGAACAAAAGCTCCAATTAGTATTTTCCACACCCTTTCACAATTTTCTCTCCTGCTTTTGGCTCTGAAACCCTTTATACCGGCCCCTTTGTGCTAGTGAGAGGAGCTGGGAGGGCTCAAGGGGGGCCGGGAGCGGGAAGTGCGCTTGGAAAGATGGCACCGGGGGCCGTGACAATGTGATCCCAGCGAGGGATGAAGTGTCTTCTCCAGAGTCAAGTAGCTCCTAATTGGAGCTTCCCAGCTGAGGAAGAGGAGCAGTACCTGTGTTGACGGCGAGGCGAGCCTGGCGGATGAGCACCTGGGGGCTGATGGGAGCGGTGGGACGCAGCCGGTGCAGGCCCTTGGCGATCCGCAGGAGTTTGCTGGAGGCGTCAATCCAGTACAGGAACCGGTCAATCAGGAACACGACAGCACTGGCCGTGGCACAGTCCTTGACCATGATGGAGGCCTTCAGATAAACCTGGGAAGGACACGGGAAGCCTCGGAGAAACTCACCCCCAGAGGCTCAGTGGGGAAAACATTCAGCTTCACTAACCCTATTCTGCACCATATTTTCATTTTCAGGATAGGAAGGTGCTTTATTTTATTTTTTTATTTTGCTTGAGCCGTAGCTATCATTCCTGATTTTTTTCTTTTTGGATCTTTCTAATTGTTTAATAAACTGGAACTACATAATTTGGTGGTCTGCTAAGGAATTTAAGTCATGCCATACACATTACTAACAGCAATAGCAATTAGTTCAAGAGGGGGATGTGAGACTAGGAAGACTGGAAATGGTCACTACAGCCATTGTACCAGACAGAGCTCAAGCCATCCAGTCCTTTGTACACCACAAATGGGCAAACAGGCCAGGAATTCAATGTTTTTCCCTGCAGGCCACCTTTAGTGACTACTAAGTCTCTATGAACTCTCCTGGATTCCCACAGTGGCTAAGCCATCACAGTGACATGAGGAACAGCCGGAATTCCCGAGGTGCATGCTGTTCACAGGCCAGCAAAAGTAGCCATGAGGACACACAGCTTCATTGTGGCTGCAGAAGTTCACATGGACCTGGGGATATTTACCAAACACCATCCCCTTCCCATGATGGGCTGGGATTGGTATTCTTGCCCAGTGGAGCGAAGAGGTGCTCCACACGCTGACATCCAGGCAATTACTTTTCCAGACACTGCCAAGACATCTTTGTCCAAATCCCCACTAAAACATCAAGTACCACCCTCTGAGGTGTGCAGGAGGAAGCCCATGTCAAACCCTTAGGGGAAGAGCTTACAGAACACGGCAGGGAGGCCGGCTTGCAGCACCGATCCATGGCAAGCACTACCCAGCTTGTTTGCACTTCAGCAAGGAGGAGGATTTGTACAAATTTCCTTTTTTTTTTTTTTTTTTTGTTTTTTTTTTCCCTGAGCCCGAGTTGGATTTTCTAAGAGGATGGCACTTGAAAAGGATTCCTGGAGCCCGGCAGGCACAACTCTGCTTGTGCCGGCCGACAATGGAGGAATTCCCCTCTCCAAGCACCTGTAAACTGACACTGCAAACCAGCCATTCCAAATGCTCATCAACAGGCCATATATTTAAGCACAGAGCATCGCCTAATCTATTTTTTTTTCCTCCCCTTCTTCCTTTAATAGATCGGAGCACAAAAGCCTGAGAGAGGGTGACCTACCAAACAAAAGGGCCTTTGAGTCCCTAGGAAAAGTAGACTTGGAGGAGGATGGAAGGAATCCAAGTGGCCCTATTATTTCCACTTGCACTAATTAGACATTTTTCTGTCAGCTATTGAGCACTGCTGAGAGGCCAAACTCACTGAATTCATTTCTAAAGTGTTTACAGAAGTTTGCATCTGTTTGTGTCTCTTCAGGAGGAAAATAAGCACTTCAATAGCATTGTGGAAAATCTAAACGAAGCATCCTATTCTGAAGGGCTTGGCAGTCTTGCAGCTGCATAATTTAACTTGCCCGCTCAATGCCGAAACCTCTTGTGTCCCTCTCCAAACCCAAATGGACACAAAATGTAGAAAAGTCAAGCCAGGGGGAGAAACTCAGCTATTTTTTTTTGGGAGGCAGGGCTGCATGCTGTGTGGCACGCAGCGACACGGCTTCATGTCAGCCTTTGCAACGACGTCCCCCCCTGTTCAGAGCGGGACAGCAAGAAATTAATACCCACTCCTTTCATTCCCTGCCAGCTCGTGTGGCTGGAAAATTCCTCAGCACCTCCAGCCCGAGGCCAGGCACGCACCCAAGCCACGCACAGAGACCCTCCCCAAAATGCCACTGCCAAGTGAGCCGGGGGAGCGGCTCCCTGTCACCCAGCCCAGAGCCAGGGAAACCCCAGTGACTCCCAGGATGTCACAGCCTGCTCCAGCGCAGTCAGAAACTGGCGCCCTAAACAGATTTACTCACTTTCTTTATCGCTTTAGGCACATCCACACACACACACAGAGAGAGAGAGAGAGAGAGAGAGAGAGAGAGAGACAGAGAGCGAGCGAGCGAGGGTACGCGCGCACTTTGTTTTCACATCTGTGCCCGCGACGTGAAATGGATCTGTCTAATTGAGTTTGGGACACAAAGGGAACCTCGCGGCTGGGAAGTGGAATCAGGTGGTGGGAGAATTAAATTTGCACCAGATTTCTATACACGGATCATTGGGGAAAACGCAAAGCAGCCTTCAGTGACGGGGGTCTCGCCTTAATGGCGCTGAGTGGGAGGGTGTGCGGTTCGCATGGCTCCCTGCATTAGTGGCTTTAGTTCCTCCTCGCACCGGGGCTGAAGTTTGGGTCCCAGCTTTGGGTTCAAAGCCACGACGCCTCCTCTGCATTGACAATGGGGCCCGCTCCCAGGAGAGGGGAGAAGCTCAGAACCGGGGCCATCTGGCACTAGGACGGGCAGGAGAGCGTCAAAGGGAAATTATTGGTGCATAGTAAATGAGGATGAGGAGGAGGGGAAGGAAATAGGGGGAAATCTTTATGTGGCAGCTGATGTAAGAGGAATTACAAGCCCAAATAAATGAAATATTGATTTAATCCACTCTCTTGGCCCTCTTTATAAAGCGAAGATCCCAGAGGCAAGCCCTCCTCCCCAGCCTGTGGGCTCAGGAGGATCCCCTTTGGAAAAACTCCTCTGCAAACAGCATGGTTGGAAAGCAGGGGCAAGAATCATTTGATTTTCAGCGTCCCCACAGTTTTGCCGATGCTCTGGACTTCTGTGTTTGCTTATATCCATCTGTCTCAGGCTGTTTCAGTCCTGGCTTCATTAGTAAACTGCAGATGAGGTTTAAAAATCTTTTAAAAAAAGCCACAAACCCAAGAGTGGACGGCAAAGGATTTCTAATTCTGTGTGCAAGGCAGGAGTTCCAGAGGCATGCCACGTACTTCCAGGTGCCTTATTTCTCTCCCAAGCACTGCTCCTAGTTAGCACTCCACTGAACCCTAACAAATTGCCCGGTTTTCTTTCCCCCTGTCAGATTAAAGACAGCCACAACACCGATGGATCCGGCTGAAGCCTTTCACCCTCTTACCCCACGCGCCGTTACCAAAGCCCGTCTTTCCAAGAGACCAAAGCTGCTGTCACCGTGCGGGACTTCTCTATCAATCCCTGCCTTTCAGCTGGCAGTCAGAGCCCACTCCACAAATAACAGGGAATTAAGCCTCCCACCACCTTGGTGATGGGCAGAAGAAAGTGTGGCTGCAAGGAGCAGACTGCAAGGATACGCCTGAGACACAGGACAGGGAATCGCTGCAGACTGAGGAATCAGCAGCTCCTGGACACTTCCCTCTCGCTCCCAGCAGCGAGAACCTCATTTAATGGCTTCTGAAGTTGTTAATTAGCTCAGGTTATTCATCCCAAAGGCAATGGAGAGCTAGGTGTTTATTCAAAGGCAGCAGCATTAGGTCCATTATGAGCAGCTTCAAACACCACAGAACAGGGCAGTTTTTTGCAACCAATCACATCTTGCTTCACCAACTGAGCAAGTCCTAGAGCGGGAATAACCCCTGCTTTCCTCAGGAAAAAAGAGCAGCAGCATTTTGGGGCAAGGACAGAAGTAGAATCCTTTACAGTGCCAAGGAAGCTCCTCAGAGAGGAAGTTCCTGGGGGCCTCGTGTGTCAGCACGGGCTTGAGGGACCACAGTCATCTGTTCTTGTTTAGCACCAAGGATAGAGAGGTGCCACCATCATTTCGTGGCCCTGGTTCTAGACCATTTATAAACTATTGTGGCATGTTAAAATACTGTGTAGAAGGGGATATTTTAATACTTAAAAATAGCAAAATGCCAGTGACAGAACAGAGTGGCATGAAGGCCATTATGAACAGCTAAAAATCCAAGAGTCTCTTCCCTACCTCTGTGCCTTCAAAGCATCAATCCACCTTAGAAGCAGTTTCATTTGAAAGGAAAACACAACATAGCTATCTCAGGAACACAACATTTAAAGCCTCTTCCAGGGAGGAAACACTCCATGAAGCTGCATCTGAGAAGAGGAAATCCCACCCAGGAGCCAAGTGAAGTGGCATTTCTACACGAACCCACGATCAGGCTTTCCATTGTTTTTTTTCAGTTGGTGCTCCACATAAATTTTGCTGCAGTTTTCCTCCGTAGATGGAGTGCTCTGCAGCACTAGGACTGTCACCCTGGACAGCTAAAGCTCTCCTGCCTGCACTTGATCTCTGACACTTCTCACTTACAAAGCCTCAGGGAGGCTGGGGTGCCAGGGGGTTCCCTCCTGGTTTGAATCCATCCCCCTCCATCACTCTCCGTCTCACTGGGATCACCCAAGAAGCGCTCTTAGGAGGCAGGTAGCAAAAGGTCAGCTGAAAATCCAAGATCCCAGGGCTAGGATTTAAGGCTTTAGTTCTCCTGTTACCACACCCACGGTTAGAAGGAGGAGAAAACTAAATCCTCAACCCCCTCTTTAGCTCTTTTTCAAAGGCTCCCAGCCCTTAAGTGCCACACACACACACCCCTGTGGCAGTTGGGGCATGTCCCTTGGAATGGTTTCCCTAATGGCAATCCATCAGCCCCTAATTAGCCAAGGCCCAGCCAAGGGCTGCAGGGCCTTATTTTCCACTCTTTTCAATATTCCCATTAAATCCCATGAGATTCCGTGCCAGCAAGGCTGGGATCCACACTCTCCCATCCACAGCAGGGAGCATGGAGCTAGACTGCACAGCTCCCTGCAGAGAGTGCAGAGGGCTCAGAGTTAGCACCTCTCTTGGGGGCTTTTCCTTCTGTGTTCCCATTGCACCTATCCCAGCAGATCCTGGTCCATGGCTGAATGCTTAAGCCTGGATGCAGGAATTACTGATAAGTACAATAAAAAGGAAGCAAAGGCCCACATCATTACAATGGGTTTGCAAACAGGCAAAAGAAATTGCAAAAAATAATGAAAATATTAATATGGCATGCATCATCCCACAGGAGAACTATGAGTTGTCCTTCAACTAAACCCACAGCAGGGATTTTGGGATCAAAGCCTATGTGGATATGGGCATGTTGCCCTCTATTGGCTGCTCACCGAGTGTTAGGCTAATTCCATTCCTTGGGATAGCAAAGATCTGCAGGAAGGACATCCCTGGCAGCCTCCCTTTTGGATCTGCAGCCCCACTTTGAACCCCAGAGCACATGGTAGTATTTAGAGAGGAAACGTAATCCCTCCTTATTTATCCTTTCCACCAAGGACAATTCTGATTTGGCTTCAATTTGTTGAAAACAAACATCCCAGTGCTTCGCAGTTTTGGCTTTGGATGCAGAGGTTGGATATCACCCTTGAAGCCTCAGTGCAGATTCCCACCACAGGATGGGCTTGGTTTGCTAGGCAGAAAATGTGGAAAACACTGTGTTGAGCTTGTTGAACTGGGGTGGCCTTTGGCTGGCGAATCCCAGCAGGAAAAAGAAAAATCCCCAAAAATCCAAACCAAAGCCCCCACCTTCTACAGGGTGCAATGAAGCACTGAGCATCCCACAGCAAAGAGGAAGAAGAGCACTTAAAAAAGCTGCAGGTGCAGGTGGCTTTGCCTTCTTCATGTGCCAGAGGAGCGTGGAGCCGCCGGCAACGCGT
>VZRE01013126.1:348610-380150 GCA_013396775.1 Cephalopterus ornatus
TTTTTTTTTTTTTTTTAATAACTGAAATTTATGTGCATCAGCAAACTTTTGGGCATTGTTCTTCCCAAACTAAACTGTTCCTTACAGCCTCATGTTTAGTGAAGCCTAAAATTAGAACTGACAGCAATTCACTGCAACAAAGTGGACTTCTTTCCCTGCCTGCCTGTAGCCCGCATCCCCATTCATGGCTTCGAAATCCAGGCATCTCTTGACACTCATCTGCCAGGAGAAGAAAAATAGGGCAGGGCCGAGGACCGGCGGGGTCCTGCCGCCTCTCCTGGGGAGAGCTCACCTTGGCACCGCCGGTATTCCCGCTCGTCCTCCTCGCCCGTGCCAGCCTTTGCCGACAGGAGCGCGTCCAGAGCTCGCTCGCACTCCTGCAGCAGCACGGCCACGGCGTTTTGATTATTCATGAAGGCTGATCCCACTCGGCTGTGAATTGGGTGTCCCCGGGTGCGCGGTGATCAATTACTTAAGAGAAGACACGGATTCTAAATGAAAAGGATCCCTTCAAGGCTGAGGTACCTGGCAAACAAAGGAGGGGGAAAATGATTAACTAAAGTATCATCAATTATCCGAAAGGCTCAAGCAGGGAGAAATAATAGGACAAATACATGAAAATACATGACAGCCTCGGAGGACTTTATTAGAGGAGTGTGTGAAATTACTGCAGGGTCCCGGTGACAAAAGTGTGCAAGGCGAACATCTCCAAGGTGCCAGGGAGACAGGGCGGGGCTGGAGCAGGGAATCCTCAAGCAGGGAAGTGACTACCCGGGCTGTGCCAGAGCCCTTTGCACCTGCAAGGCTCGGGCTGTCACACACAGTTAGCTGGGACTGAATGGCAGAACTCATGGAAGATGCTGCATGCATTTTCCAAACCATTGGAACTATCTCTTCTACCCTGGAACTCCATCCCATATAGGAATGCTCTCCATGGATGTACCACCACAGGTCCTTCAGGTGCTTAGGACATTGCCAATGGTGATGCAGGACAAAAAAAAAAACACATTCCCATCCCACATCTCCAGCTTAGCATCTGCCAAAACAGTTATGCAGCTTTCAAAAATTAAGCACAAAATAAATACTTTGGGTTTGGCTTTTTTCTTTTTTCCCTGCCAATTTGATGACAGTTTCACCGAAAAACTGTTCTCACGGCTTGAAGCAATATAGTCAGAAACAGCCTCTGTGAAGACATTTCTAAAATTAGGGAAACAGTACACTAGAGGAGGAAGGGGAGTGCAATGCAAAGGAACACACATACAGGCACAGTTTGCTCTGCTGACTAGAAACAGCTCACATTCTAGCAGCTAAATTTCCAGGGAGTCTTTTCCCCTTTCTCTTGCAGCTCTGGGATCGCTGGATCCCCTGGAGCTGGGTGGCTGATATCCTGTGTTCTCAACGGCACCGAGTAAGAGCTGCCAGATTGAAAAGCAGAGGGCAAAAGAGATGCACTCATGCGAAAGCAGAGAGGATCAGAGAGCCTGCCGTGGAAGGGCAGGTGGAGCAGGGCAAAAGATGGGATTCATCAGCAAAGAGCCTGGAGGCAGGAGCCAGTCAGTGGGACTCTGCAGACAAATGGCAGAGAAAGAAGAAATTTAAAAAGTAGCCGTAAAAAAGGAGGCCGAGGGCAGGAGCACGGACATGTGAGAGCAGCTGGGGAGCAAGTAAAAAAGATCGGCTAGAGGCAGAGCCATGGATAAAAACAGAAGGAAAACCCTGAAAGGGTTCCCCATCTTCTTAGCTCCAAATAAGAGCGGCCAGGGCCACCCCACGCAGGGCACCATCCTGAAGGATTTGAGCCAGGTGAACACAACTGGGTGTTAGGATCACATCCCTGAGGATGGACCAGGAACAGGGCCCATTTAGGGGCTCCCTTTAGGAATAAAAGGAGATAGGGCCAGAGACAGGGCTGGAGACACAGCTACAGCTGTCCAAAGTCCACCCAGGAGATGGGGCTGAACTACCTGTCACTGGCAAAGATCAGCGTGAAAAAAGGCCACCACCCTGATGGGATCTGCTCACAGCATAAGGTCCTAGTCCACATCCCAGTTCACAAAGGTCCCCTCTCCCTAGGGACTGCCAGGTGGTCAGGGACAGACATCTCAACCTGGTGACAACAGCCAGAAAGCAGATTCCTCTCCTCCTACCCTGCCAGGTCTACAAAAGCTGATCCAGTTGCTAGTTATCCATCAGGGAAAAAAAGACAGGCAGACTCCTCTGCTACAGTCACAGTAACACACCTATGCCAGCGTTGCTTGCTACGCTAACTGCACTGACATCTGCTAATTGATTTCTCTGATTACCCAGCCCTGTGGGAAGGAGTGTGTGCCTGTCCCAGGAGTGCCTCCCAGGTTGGGACGAAGCATCCTGGCCATCTGGCCCTGACTCCACTCCTTTGTGTAACTGATTTCTCAAAAACCTCGTTTTCTAGGGAGTCCACTCCAGTGAGTACCGAGCAGACATACACCTGTCTCGGATCCACTGTGGACATTAGTCCTGGGAACTGGGAACTGCTTCAGGAATGCACAGAAGCATGTTGGAGAAGGCCTATGTTCAGCTGCCACCTCACAGCCGTGGTAAATACATGTTCATAAGCACAATTTGCTAGGAAGGTGCACTAAAGCAAACAAGCAATGGGATATCTCCCTTTACAAAGCATAACATGGTATTAAGAGCAGCCAGTGGAGCTCAGAGCCCAAATTTAGACTTTTAAGCCCAGCTTGTGCTTCCACAGCTTGGAAGATCACTGTAAGCAGGGGGGCCCCGTGGCTTTGTGAGCCACACAGGCTGCCAGCCTCACAAAGAACTGTGGGGGCTTAGCAGGGAAGCTCAAATTAGTGTGGAAGTACAGCGCTTGGCTTCCTTGGGTTTAGGAGGGTTTAACTCACCGGGAAACTGCCAGGTCCATAACAGTGATATATGAATGTCAGCCAGCGAGGAATTTTTCCTCAAGAACATTTTTTTCTCCTAAGAATTGAATAAACAGCAAGGATACTTGGAGCAGTAAATACTGATTTACAATGGCAGCGACACCAAACTGCTGGAACCACAGAGAAAAGTGCAATAAACTGTACGTTAGTACTCAGAAGGTGGAGAGTCTTTAGAGAACCATCACTGGGGACAATGACTCGCATCATAAAATCAGCTTAAAATGCACCAAAGAGCTTCAAACTACAGCAGCACCCTTTACGCAGATGCCACTTTGTAAAAGTTGTGTTTTGTGACAGCTGCAGCGTTGAGTGACAGCTGGGAGAGGGGAATAACCAAGCACGCAGCTTACAGACCTGTGGAAATGCAGGTCCTGAGACTAAGGCTGAACAGCAGAACAGCAAAATCTTCTGGAGGCCTTCAGAACCCTCTCAGTGGTTACTAATCAGCTTTCCTAAGGTTCCCTTCAATCCTAACAAGTGGTACTTTAAGGAGACTACGGTTTTGAAGTGATAAAAACTGCAGCTTGATGTGCTGCAAAAAAACTGCCTGGTGGACAAAAATGCTTTCTAAGCATGCACTTCAAAAAGCTCTTTGGAAACACGCAATAAAAACAATTTTGCACCAGACTGAGGAATTTTTAAGCATTTTTTGGTGACAGGATAGCTTCTTTACTCCAGCTTTGGGCACAGGCAGTCTTTAAATGCTTCATGGAACTGTTAGACACTTTAAAATAAAAATTATGAGAAAAAAATAAAATCTGTGCCATTTCTGGTTGGAGCCTGGATTAAAATAACTCCTTGCATCACATGTGATGAAAGAAAAATATTACAAAGGTCTCAGGGGGTGAGAAAATACATTTCTGTGGTCACCCTCTAATTGGAGCTGGGGTTCAGAACAAGAGGGATGGAGGGAAGTATTGGGTGGGCTACAGTGAAATGATCTCTTTAATAAGAAATGGGCCATGCTGTGACATTTCAGAGCCCTTGGGCTAGAAGACCAAAAGATCTGTCAAGAGAAAGGAATTTTAAGTTCTACTGTGGATGGAAGGAAGCCTGGGAGTCAATCTAGCCAGTTTAAGACTGCAATTAGCTTTGGAGGCTTTAAGAAAAAGAAGATGTAATTGCTGCATTCAAACTTCAAATGCAGCAAGGATAACAAGCCTTAGTTTCTCAGACAACATCATTTGGGAAATTTTCCACAGCATTATGGCCCCGAAACACAAATTAGAGATCACCAGACCTTTTCTCTCTGAAAATATATTATCCTAATTTTCATCTTATTCAGGCTACCCTCCAGTTCCAGGGAGACTAATGAAGAGGAAGCAAAGACCTGATGAGTTCCATGTGGAGACTACATTTATGGATTAATCCCAACAGGGAGCAAATAAACCTTATTCCCAGAGCTCTCGGTTGGGACTCGGCACAATCAATCGAGAAATGGATAGTTATTTATGACTGAGGCTGTTTTGACTTTCAAATAAACATTTTAATTATTTTAAGTGCTATGCTGGAACTTAGACTCTGAGCCCTGACTTCATTTCAGTGCCTTGCTCTCCTGCCTCCTAATCCCAAACCACTCCGGTCATTATGACACCGTGCAAATCATACCGATTTTCATGCCTGGAACATTTTGAAGTGTTTGCTAAGGTAAAATCCACAGGCCAGACAAACTAGGGAAAAGGAAAGGGGGGAAAAGGAAGGAGGAAAAGGGAGGAGGAGCCAGTATAAATGAAAGGAACATCCTCAAACTACAACTGAGCCTAAAGAGGTGCCCAGCTCCGAAACCCCTTTGTAATCATCTTGGCACATCCCGATCCATCGTTGTATCCCACTTTTCTGTGCCTGCTCCTACAAGCAATTTTAATAACCAAGGCACTTAAGAGTGCTTCTTTTCTAACAGCTCATTTTCAATTCAAGTGTCTGCACCGCTTGCACTGCTGGTTTTTCCCTCCAGCCTAATTTGGTGTACTGTGGCCCTTCCACATGGGGCTTCCCTAAGGTTAATGAAGCCACGCTCATTTTTAGGGAAGCTTTTTAAGCTGTTGGAGTCTCTTGCTGAATAAAGACAGGGGTGAAATCATGGCACAGAGGCAGTGCTGGATCTGTTGTGGCTAGTCCATTTCTAGTCTCATCTTCCTTCCGTATTATGATATTTTACCTTCCCTTGATTTCTGTAGGAAGACCAAAAAAAATATTGATAAATATTGATGCTGGTATTTTTACCTGCAGCAGGTAACAGGGACCACGCACATCACACAGCACCCTCAGCTGCTCTCCCTCCTGTGAATTTCTGCACAAGCCTTCTGGAGTCCTCCACGTCACCCCTGTCAAAAATAACGGGCTCAGCTTTATTTTCAGACTTGGCAGCTTGAGGGACTGAAAAACAAAAGAGTTGGGGGGAAAAAAAAAAGAAAAGATGCTTACACTAAATTAGCAAAGGTTTCAACAACTGATTTAATATCATCTTCCACAGAAGGCACATTCAGTTTCCTGGATATTTCACTGCACACATGTTTGTGTTTTCCTAGAGCGTTTACCTTTCTTTGCGAAAGATGGCTTTAAAAAAATAAATAAATTGATTTTCCAGGGGCTTTAGTCAGTTAGTTAGTTAGTTTACTTCTCTGGCTTAAAGATTAGATGTTTTCTTTTGGTAAAGCTGGATATCCCAACTGGCTGTATTAAAATAAGGAAGAACCTCAATCAAAAAGCCTCTCCTAAGGCAAGCTTTCTTGTTAATATGCACCAACATGAAAGGGTTTCTTTTCATCCTATACAACTACAGTGTGTGTAAATTGCAGGGGGCTCATTGGCATAAATCTTGGCTGTGACCTCTGAGGTAAACTGGATTTACATTACTTTCTGACAAGAATTAAATGAAGGCCTTGTGGATATATGAACAGCCTTCTAGACTGCAACAGATGGGCATGAATGTGCTCCCTAGGCAAACTATCAGTGACATCTGTGTCCTCCGAATTCTGGTGGTCTCAGCCAATTAGCAGGCAAAAGGGACAAAAAAAAAAAGCCGGCCTCTGCCCAGCCACCCCAGCCAGGGCCCAGGCAGAAGTGCTTCTGTTTGGAAATGGGATCAAGAACAGCCTCCAGCACAAGGAGGTGGTTTGCCGGCTGCTGTAATACAGAGGTGACATTACAGCAAAAGCTGAAGTAATGAGGGAGAACAGATATTAATATTAATACAGGACAAATCCCAGCCCCAGCTAGATCTGTGTAAGGTCACAATAATATGGGCTACCGTGGTGGATTTACACTCCTGCAGCCAAGGATGGAGCTTTTTTCCAGGGGTGAAAGTGAAGCCCAGTGCCTGACACAGCTAAGGCGGGTGCTGGAAAAGCCCAGCTCTTGATCCATACTTAAACCCCCACTGTGTTCTGCTCTCCCTGCAGAAGTACCCAAAGAGAAACTCTGGCCATGCAGACCTGCACTTAGAAATCATAGAATATCTCCAGTTGGAAGGGACCCATAAGGATCATCAAGTCCAGCTCCAGGCATGCCTCCACAGGTGGATGGGATCTGGGAAGCAACACACTCACTGGCCGCTGCACCTGCCTGCTCCAAAGCTTAGTGCTTTGTGGAAGGGCATTTAAGTTGCAAACAGACTGGGAAAAGAGCCTGGAATGAGGTTTGGGATTTCTTAGTGCAGCACAGACACAAAACAGAGCCAAAACCACATGGAGCAGGACAAAGGGGTACCAGGGAGTCCAAATCCATCCCCAAACTACACCAGGTCCATGGTTTTAGGCCAGTTATACCAGAGGAGTGACCCAAACCAACACAAGAGGTGCAACAAGCCACTCCTTATGAAACATATTCTCTGTCTCCCAGTTTTTCATGGAGCTGCCATGGCAGGAGCAGGCAGGACCTCTGGTTAAAAGCAGATCAGCGCTGGGTGCTGAACAAAAGCACCTGTTGTTTTGCCCTGGTCATGACTTTTCAGAGAGGCCTTTTGGGCGCTTCCTCCTCAGCACTGCTAACCCAAGTACTACTAGGGGATGCAAAAAAAAAAGGAATAATTGAGGGGCAGATCAATAAATTAAAAAGTTCTAAAAAAAAAAGACATAATGAATTTGGTACAGCACATATTTTTAGATCAAAGATGCCTTTGAAGTGACAAACCCTTAATCCATAAACTACTGAAGCACTTCCTTTCTCTCCCAAACCACTTGTTGTCAAATAAAATGGAAGTTAAGGAAATTATCTTTATCTGCAAAATGGCCAAAAGAAGCCATCACCTAATGACAGCCTTGTCAAAATGACAATTGGGGAAATTGTTAGGAAGGGGAGGCCTGACGACCGGAGGAATAAGCTGGCTGTTTGCTCTAATCTGGGCAGGCAGGCCCCACACAATTCCAGTCAGCTTGCTGTGTGAAACAGCTAAGTCTTTGTCAACCCAGGCAGGGGCTGGAAAGACTTCTCTTTCATGAATATGTATCACCACCCTCCACGTCTAACAGAAAAAAACCCAAACAAACTCCTTCCAAACAGCAAAATAATAAAAAAAACCAAACCCAAAACTTAGCTGCCACCATAAGAAATAAATCCCAGAACAACAAAATCCTGAGAGAAAAAATACTACTAAGCAATGAAAGCGCACGTTTTGGAAGTAGAGCCAGAAGGATCTTCCTCCCAAAGGCTTTCTGTGCACTTTTATTCCCCAGCAGAGGCACTTCAAGTGCACAAAAGCAAAACGGCCCATCGGGGTATTTAATGTCCATCACTGGAGTTTATATTTTGCATTTCTGACCGTGCTGCCTGAGCACCAAACCCCGGGCCACGAACACACACGGCTGGGCTGGTGAGACATGAACTCCTGCTCACTTGTGCAAGGAGGGAAGCACCTGGAGCAGGGCAAAACACTCCCATGGGCAAAGGTTCCAAGTCCAGGCACTGAGGCAGCTTCACGTCAGGGTCACAAATTTCCTGTGAAGCTTAAAATCCTCCACAGCGTCTCGAGTCAGACAGTTGGAATCATGGGTCACCTTGAAGTCTCGCGGGCTTTTTATACATCTACACAATATTAAACCCCAAGCATTCCAAAGACTGGCATAAAACTGAAACAGGAGAGCCAAATGAAGCCTACTGGACTGCCAGTGGAGGTGGATGTACAGACAGAAAGTGCCTTGAAAAGGTGAAATGGCTCAGAAATGCATCTCAGAAACACTGTGCCTGCAGGACTGATGCTGAATGTCTTGTAAGCCCAAAAAATGGTGTTTAAAGCCACAGAATGGCAACTGGGAAGAGAAGGCAGGATCAAACTGAGCCTCTGCCTGTTGCAGAAAACCCAAATGAAGATATTTTAAGATGTGGTGGATTTTGTCTCTCTTGGAGAGCTACAACATCATTAAAGCATTCAACAGTGTTTGAAAAATTCCCTTCAGATGTTTGTTGTTATCTTTTTCATTTTGCTAGTAAAACTGCAAACTGGATCTTGATTTATTATTAGAGAGCTTGTGGTGATACTATACGCTTGATTTTTTTCTTGAAATAACAAACCATATGAAAGTTTGACTTCCAGCAGAGATATCAAGACACAATGCCCAATTTTGAGGTTTCCAATATTATGCAATGTTTGCTGTGGACATTTCCATTTCATTAGCATATTCTACTTTCCATGAGACCCAGCAATGAATGCTGTCCCTGATCTAAGGCTAATCCTCTTTAAAGAGCTACAGGCTATATTACATGTGGCCACAGCCACGGTTATGCCAGGGCTGAATCACTTTGAAGCCTATTGAACAGTGTTCCCTTGTGAGACCATACACAGAGCCATAAACCGATGCTCCCTGCGCTGTGAAATCCCGCTGTTTCCACCACCAGCAGTTTCTGTAAGGGACAGACTTGAGTCCCTTACAGAAGGGGCTGCAAAGAGGGAAGAGAGACCCGCTGCCTTCACCTCCTCTCAACGCCAATTTATGTGCCCACAGCGATAAAAAGTCCTTTTTTCTAAACCTCATCAGACAGCAAATGCGCCGAGGGAGGGTTTCCAGAACAATCAAAGGTAAAGATGAACCAGGCACCTGCTTCTCTGGGTAGGAAGGAAGCTACTCGAGCTGTTTTGGACAGAATCATACATATCTTTAAAGAAAAAAAAAGAGAAAAAGGGTCATGTATGTACCTCCTAGGCCAACTCCATGCCCCTAAATGCTATAAACTTCTAGTGCCACGCAACATGGAATCTTTAGCACCTTCACATCTACACAAATTCAAAGGGAAAAAAAACCCAAAACAACAAAATGCCCACTATATTCTCTGGTTCTGCTACATATCAGCAAAATACAATTTATATACAGTTTAACTCTTCAAAATAACTTTCTTAAATCAAGGGAGCTGGAAATGTTGGTTCTGTTCAGCCAGAAATTATCTCCATCTAACTGGTGTCAAACCAGACAGAGAGGGCAGATTCAGTCTCCATGGTAAAATCTGGGTCCTGGTGAAGGCAACGTTTAACCTTGCTTTCAAAATAGTTGCACAAATTCCTTTTTTCCTTTTCAGCTCTCCATTTCCTTCATGAAGTCAACCTTCTCTGGGAGACGTGATGCTCCAATACATTTAAGACCCCGAGCTTTGTTCCAGCTTCCAAAAAGGACAACAGGGAAGAGCTGACAATTTTTGTCCTGTGTCAGGCCTTAAAGATGATTTAATTTTGAGCAAGAAACAAGCACCTGGGCTATGGCATTGAACCTCCCTTATTTTTCCTTTTCCACATCTTTTGGAGCTGGAATTACTGGAGCTTCCCTCCCACCAAGCCGCATGAACCTTCCTGCAAAGACATAGCTGTCAATACGAAGGGACTTCCAAGTCACAACACCTCCACCTCTTTCCACAGTGTCCGTGTGGGAATAAGGGCAGTGGGGTGGACAAAAGGGAGAGAATCCAGATGGAGGGAGAAAGGGTCCAGGAAAAAAAAATAAACAAAAGGTGCAAGGAGCAACAGAGGGGATAGGAAAAACAATCAGGAGGATGGTAAGAGGGAAGAACAGCAGATAGCAAGAGGGGCAGGAAGATGGAGGAGAAACTGAGATAGCAGACAGGCAAGAAGGAAGAGAAGGGAAGAAGGCAGAGGGCTAAAAAAGAGTACCAAGGGCAGATTGTAATAAATCAAGAACTTGGAGAGTGGCATAAACAAAGTCCATCTTGTAAGGAATAGTTCCCTTTGGTATTCAAAGTGAGCTTCCTCATCAGTTTATTCAGGTCAGGTGACTTAGGAAATGGAAGATTTCTTTTTCCTAAGAAAACAAGGAGCAAAGAAATAAATAGAGGGAACAGTGCTCTCTCTTCCTCCTTTGGAAGATCCCCTCTGTGCTTCATGGAGTGGAGCTGTTCTTGGCACTGGGATCTAAAAGCACAGTGAACACACCTCCTCCTCATGCATCTCTCTTCCCTCTCACACTGAGGTCCAGTGGAATACTCTGGGATACCTTTGGAACACACCTGTCTTTGAGAAGGGCCTATTTCTTTTCTGTCTGAGCACGAGGCACTTGTTTGCTGTACAGTAACAATAACTCATTGCAGAACCTCATTACAAGTAATGATGTACTCCATTATGCCTTTCTGAAACTAACTCTTGCAAGTTACCAGTATTACCATTAACTTACAAGCACCTCAACAGCTCTTGCAATAACAAAAAGAAATTTATGACTTAAAACGAAAAAAAAGAAGGGGGAAAAAAAAAAAGGAAAGAAAAACGCCACAAACCAACAACAAATACTCAGAAAACACCAAAAACCCCCAAACAAATAGTGGCTTCCCATGTGTGGTCACACATTGCCGCCTACTGGCAGTGGTTGGAATAATAAATTGGAATAATTGGTGGTTTGGAATAATAAAAGGGTTGTGAAGCAGAGAGGAAGAGCAGCAGGAAGGGTAAAGGCTGATGCAGGAACCCAACACACGTGTCACAGGTGAGGCAGTGAATATTATTGTACCCCAGCATCGCCCATGCACAAGCAAATAAAAACCAGCCTGGATTTTTTGGCTCTAAACCAACCAGCTCTCACCAACCTCCTCCTCTGGGTCTCTGTTACGTCCCTGAAAGACGATTTCAGGTCACCCCTGTGCCACCCCAGGAGAGCAAGCCCTGGGACAGGGGAGGTACGATGGCATCCTGCCACGCCTTACGTGGCAGGCGCCTGCCAGCAGCGAGACACGATCGAGGCATTTAATGCTGGGCAAAACCGGCAGACAGGGTGCACATCCCTCGGGAGACGTGCTTGGGAATACAGAGAGGGCTGGGGGTGGGAGTGGGGGAGGTATAACTACTCATCTATTGCACCCTTCTCAAGCTTTCTGCCAAGCTCCCCCACGTCACATCTGCCACATGCACGACACGGAAATACCGAGCGCCTGGCTCGTGTCCCCATGTGGCAAGAGCCAGCCCTGCAGAGAAGCACCGTACGTTTCTGCAGATTTCTGCACCATTCCTGCCTTAAATATCACCGTGGCATTCCCAGCTCATAGCCAGCCAGGCAAATCATGAGGAGAATATACCTTCTGTAACTCCTTCTGACGCACCGCGGACTTCGCAGAAAGTGAAAGAAACGTGTTTCCCCTCACCGACTTTGATTTCCTAAGTCAATCGTGACTGAAAGAAATGCAGGAATAACCAGTACCTTTTTGTTTTCCAGACGTTGCCTATTCAGGCTCTGGAGTTGCAGCAGTCAGTTGCTTAGAAAAATAAGGTACCATCGGAGCCAATTCAAAACCACCTCAGTCATTCAGCCCATGTATCGCAAATACTTAATTAGCCCAAATGACATGCTTATTTGCAGTTTCGCTTTTGACCGAAGAAATTTCAACGAACAAAGGAAGTTACTGTAATACAGAAATGAACCCTACTAAAGCACAGAAACATTTTAGCAGGAAGGTCACCCAAAAAATCCCAGAAGCACGGAGTGCCTGCACTTGTTTTTTCCTCATAAAGGGCAAACCTGGAGTTGTTTTCCTGAAGCTGGTGGCATTTTAACTGGTGGTTAGAAACTTACGGAAGACAGGAGCAGTAAATCCAGTTCCTGTCCTTCCCTGTACAAAATCCCACAGAGCTATACTTAAAATAATAAGGAATATGTCGTTAACATGATGTTACAGAATCCCAGGGGAAAAAAAAAAAACAAAACAACAAAAACAAAAGGTACTTACATACCTCAACAGGTAAAAGTATCAAAACAATCCTATCAGAAAAACTCTCTCGCGGCCTAGGAATCAGGCTGTTTCCGGAACCAAAGGGCTGACAGGAATTATAACCATCATCACATGTACTAAATAGCAGGGTTGCACAATTCTGGCTTTTCCAGAAAGGAAGCAACGTGTGGTTTTGTTTTTGTGCGTGAGCACACAGGCCCAGCCCTGCCTGGTGCAGAAAAGGGATTCTGCTGCAGGAGGAACTTGGAATAATCTGTTTCCCTTCTCTGCTTTTCAACATTTCTTGCAAAACACAGTTTAATCCCTTTTTTTTTCTGATGTCAGGGGAGAAGAGCGCATGGAACAGATGTATTAGCCTGCACACAGTTAAAAGTTATTCCACAAGAATTACAGAGGAGCTTATCAACCCACGAGCCATTTACCTGTTTGCTGAATATATAAAAAGAACCCACAAGTGAAAAACAGTTTATACGAACCAACACAGTATTTCACCACCCATGCCAAAGCAAGCAAACCTTCAATATTTATCGAGGCACAGCCTTGCCAGTCCCAGCGCTGTACGGGCACGGGGAAGGGAGGACACTGAATATTTGGGATCTGGATTGAAAAGGAACAGGTTTTTCCTCCTTAGTAATCCTGGTTATTAAGAAAAACTAAGCAGCTGGATGAGGAAAAACTGCTCGTTTGTTTTGGGGGTTTTTTTCCTACCAGACGGCACAGCTGCCTCAGGATTTGTAAACTGAAAAAACCCAAACAAACAAAAAGAAAAAAAAAAGGGGGGGGGGGGGGAAGAGAAGTTTTCAGCTCAGCTTAGATCAGCGGCCAGGGAAAGATCAGGTTATTCCCCAAAGGCGGTGCAATAAAGCTGAGCTGCGGTTTCTTAAAGCAAACAACCAAATATTTTTAAATAATCACTTAAGGGCATCATCAGGTCAACAGTTATGCTTGTGATGTGACTCTCACTAGTGTATTTTTATTCTTCGAAGTGTTCCTTTGGGGGGTGAAAATTATTTTGCCCGGCAGCTGAGCCCGCGGACTCTGGATCCGCTCCCTGACGTGGCTGTGGGCACCACACTTTCAGACGCCCGCGTGAAAACCCCGGGCACAGCTGAAAATCTGAACCGCCTTCCGGCTTATCCACGACAATAAATAATTTAACTTTTTACCGTTTGGGGGTGGGTGTGTTTGTTTTCCTGAAAATTAAGTACAGCTTCCGGCCGCGCCGCGCCCTCAGCTCCGCCCCCCTCAGCTCCACCCGCCGCCCGCCTCAGCGCTTCCCGCCGGCTCCGGGGGGAACCTGCCGGGCGTGAGGAGACGCTGGAACCCCTCGGCGGGAGCCGGAGCCCCGCTCTCGGCAGGTGAGGGGGCGGGCGGAGGTGAGGGAAAGGAAGGAAGGAAGGAAGGAGGCGGGTAGAAGCGGGGTGTGTGTTCAGGCGGTTCCGAGGGAAGGCGGCGGGTTCGGTCGGGAGGATGGCGGGCTGGGGCTGGGGCGAGGGCGGGCACCGAGCCCTGCTCCGCGGGTCCGTGTGCGCGGCGCTCCGCGTCCTTCTCCTGCCCCTGGAAACGGGGGTAGTGACGCTTCCCCGCGGGAGAGGGTGAGATGAGATCACGGTTTGTTTGTCTCGAATGAAGGTGCAGAGAACAGCAGGGAGAGGAGCTGCGGGAGAAGCCTCGATTCAGTTGGAGAAAGTTTCCTGCTGTCCGAAACACTCTGGTAAGTAAAACCTCCTTCAGCAATTACATGATAGTATGTTAAGTATGTTCAACCTCGATGAACCTTAAAGGCAGGACGGGGCAGCTGGGGTGGAGATGCCTGAGGTGTAGTACACGAGGATAGATAGATAGATAGCAGGGTCTGTGGGTGCTGCTGGAGCAAGTGGTGGCTGTTCTGCCCTAATAAGAGTAGCCGCTTGTAAAATTCATTACCACGTGAATAAAGCCAGTGTTTTGCATTGATCTGATACACCATTGTGTACGCTTCAGGTTTCTCAAAATGTATGTTTCTGTTCCTGTGTTTTGCCAACTCTTGATGCATTTCAGAAACCAGTTAACAAAGATAATAACTGAAGCAGAACGTGCTTTTAAGTTGGTATTAAATTCAGCCCAAGTCTCGAGGCAGGAAACTGCTGATCTGTGCTAAGTGAAAAGACTTGGTGGTTTTCCCCTTTCACCAAAAATGACCTAATGTAATGTCCCCTTATTGGTGCAAAACAGGAAAGGGCAGAACTAGACACAGACACAGTCCCTCCTGCTCACAGAGCTGCTTCCAGCATACTGGAGCTGAGGAATCTGCCAGGGGGAAGGATGGATGCTGGTGCCGCCGCAGCTTGTCTCACAGATGGCAGAGGAATAACCTGCCATCAGGGTGTCTCTCTCTGTATTCCTGCCAAAAGCACAGATGACGTTTCCTAGTTCGTTTTAATGTGAGCTCTGCTTGAAATTTTCGGTTTCTCTTATCATCTGCACTGCTGTGGTCTACTTCAGTAAGCAAGATGAGCTACTCTGAGTGTCAGAACTGCTGCTGGTTTTGTGTTAAAGGTGTAAGAAGGAAGTGGTTTTGAGCTTTCACACAGAAAATGATGCACTGACACACCAGCATTCACTGTGCTTGGTGTTTATGTACAGTGGCATAAATGAGCCTTAAAAGACACAGGTCAGCTCCATCATCACAAAAGACAATCATCATTTAATTGCAGTGGTGAATCACCTACTCATAAAAACCCCCAGATTAAATTGTAGGCACTGAGAGAGCTCGAGATCTGTGTAAGGCACATTGAGAACTCATTGCAATCCAGAAGGAGAAACATGACAAACGTGCACTGTATAAAACCAGTTAAATGGCTGCTCACATGTTTCGCTGGTGAGTAACTGGGAACTCAATCTCTGGTTCCTCCTGAAAGTGTCAAGACTTTTCTTTCTTCAGACTCTGTTTCGGTGCAGGGAGACACTGGCCCTGCATTTGTGGAGGAGCAAATCACAGTGTTCCCTTAGGTGCCTCAGGTTTTATTAGGATGCACTGCAGTCGCTGAGACTTTGAAACACAATATAATTCATAATCAAGCATCTCTGCGCTGCATGTGAGATGCTTAAAAAAACACACCCAGAACCAACCAAAGCCAAGAAAAGTTACTTACTTTTTGTTCTGCATCAGATAGCTGTGATTTTCCAACAGGCAATGGGGAAATGCCTAGAGCTGGTGACAATTCCTCGTTTAGGTCTTGAGAATACTCCAGCTGTTGCATTCACTTTACATACTGTCAGAGCAGTCACTTCTAAACACTGTTCTGTTTCATGCAAGAGGTAAATTCTGACCCAAGAGCCAAAGGAGTTGCTTTATACATATTTGAATTATTACTGCCTACAGACAGACTGGTTGTTAAAGTCTTTTGATACCTCCTGGTCACAGGACTACACTGAGAGCAGAGCAGAGAGTCACTGACAGCACCTGCTCCGTTTTACCGCTCCATTTTAAGTCCATAAAGTAAATCTTACTGCTAAATGACATATTTCTTGCAAAGATAAATCTACCTGTGAGATCCTCACGAAGAGCTTCTTGGCAGCAATGGTCAGTCACAGGTGTTTCTCAGAGCTCTGAACTCTCATTTCTTTGCTCCAGAGCTTTCATCATATTTACTGTCAGCCAATTTGCTGTAAATTCTATACAGTTGCTACACAGTAGCACGTGAAGTGTTCTAAGGCCACGCTGAACCCAGTTTGTTTGGCTCCACAGTGATTTCATGCTGTGATTTTACCTCTCTCTTGTTCTGAGGACTCTTTTCATCATGACCTCTTTTGAAGAAGCCGAGACAGAAGAAACAGTGACGTGCCTCCACATGACCTTTTACCATCCTTGCCAAGAGGAGAAGATGATGTTTCGCTGCCTGAACTTCTGTAAGCGAGAGCAGGTCAGGGCAGATGAAATGGCCAAGTTTGGCCGCGATTCCAGCATCTGCCGTTACAACCTGATGGACACTCGTGTCTCTCGGATCCAGTTTTCCCTGCAGTTCTACAGAAAACTCCACAGCTCAGAATACTGCTTTGAGATCAAGAACTTGAGCAAGAGAACAAAACTGACTATGAACCAGACAGAACTGGGTTACTTGAACAAAATAGACCTGCCCTGGAAGTGCATCATCTGTTTTGGGGACTACCAGATCTTGGCAGAGATCCAACAAGGGGAGTCCATGGATTATTTTGAGACTCACCTGCACTTGGCCGAAGCACCAATCTTACAGGAAAGATCCCTGCCGTCCCTGCAGCCTATACCCGAGAGTGGCATTTCTTCTTCCATTCTTCTTTGCCAAGACAAAAGCCCCACAGAGATGGATGAAAATGAGCCATGCTAGCAGGGAGAAGGAGGCTGGATCAGATTTTTGCAGCCTGCACAACTTCCAACATGGAAGGCTGTCACCTCAGTCCAGAATTCTTGGTGGTTCTCACCCCTGCACATCAGTCTCCTTACTTGATGTTTTCAGCATGGGCATTCCAGAACATTCCTGGCACTGCCTTCACAGGGACTTAAGTGCTCTCTGATTACCAGTTTGCCTGTGGGAGACAGGGGGCCACTCAAATCCATGGCAGCAGGTTCCATTCCAGAACTGTGACCATGTGCCTTGAAGGGATGTTTAACAGCCATTATTAACACAGAGCATGCACAACAGGGTTTCAGTCCCAGCGAAGGAGGGACATAATTCCTCACTGCCTTTGTTGTACTTTGTGCTTTTGCTTCTGACACGGAATTCCAAACAGTATTTGCTGGCCTAGGTTGTAACTTCATGAATTTTGCAACCTAATAACACTTTGTCAGCAAAGTCCTTTTGAGTTCATGGTTTTATTAACTTCACAGCAAGATTTCTTTCTCTCTCGTTTTTTTTTTTTTTTAATGAAATCAAATCTTTATGTTTTGCAAGTTAACTGCTCTTGCTTGTGATGTAAACAAACATGCAGCGTCAGGGATCATGGAACATGAAAACCTGGATAAATGTCGTAATAAAAAGCATTTGGTTGCCTAGTAAGGATTTGCTGTCTTCTACAACTACAATGTAAAAGGAATTTATGGGGAGTAAAATTATTTTCAGATAAGAAATTTTCACTGTTTTGGGCGCTGTTCTGGGCTTTCCAAAAGTGCCACTGCTGGTAAGTTACTAGTTTCCTACCTCTAACACCTCCCCCCCCCCAAATATTTTAAGTATTTTTCATATTGCTTCAGTGAAGTTTTGCTTTGTCAGGGGCTCAGCTTTTCATTGGCACTTCCCCCCCCACCAAGAATTTTTTAGTTTGCTTGAAAGGCACATTGGAAAGAATCGGATCATACATAGGAGTTACTTATCATCCCTAAATATTAGGATGCATTCCAGCATTAATCATTCTGAGAAAACCATAATTATAAGTGAGAGGAGGGACGGCTGAGATTAAGGCAACCAACCACAAACGAGAAAAAGTCATGGGAGACGCGATGAAACTCAAACACAGGCTTATGTAGGATTTGCCTGTTCATCTCATCCTTGCCAAAAAAACGCCTTGTTCCCATCTTTTCCACTCTTGGAACTAGGCTGTGGTCATGCTTAACTTTTACAGTCCTTCTTTTGTACTTCTCTGGGCTTAAAAGGACAGGTGGCTCATAGTATCACTAAGAGTTGTTAGCCATTTTCTGTTCCCTGGCTCTGTCGCATAGGACATCAACCCATGGCACTGATCATATTAACTGCCTACCATTTTGGGGCTGTTACCTAAACAAGAAGTGACAACCCCAGCCTGAAATTCTCAAGGCAACATATAAACAGAAGCATCTACAAACAGGCTTTACCTGAGAAAAATCTTCTGTCTGGTCTGCGCGGTTCAGAGTGCCGAGTCTCAGCAGATTTTAGAGCCAGAGCAGAGCATTCCTTAGGCACATCTCCAGGAACCAGGAGAACACCTTGGGCATGGAAACAAACCCCCCAGCAATTTACTGGTTTCCAAGCAACAATCATTTCTACAACTATATTTACTTGGGGTAAGAATTAACCATCTAAAATGGGCATTAAAAAATGAATCCTTATCACTGTGTTGGTTTGACCAGCAGAAGTTAATTTAAACAAGGAATGTTATTTTACCTTTGAAGTATAAGGGTACAGCTGCTCATTTCCAACAGGAGAAGGGCTGCACACTCCAAAATTCCTCAGGTTCTCCATTACTGCCGCTTGTTTAGAGCTTCCCTTCCAAATCAGTGGGTCTCCAGAAGGGATGCTGTGGGATTCAGGAGTTAAGGACACAGCTAATCATTTCTTAAAACCTTCCTTAGCGAGCTGATGCACAGGTAATTTTGGGTAATGTTTTAACAATTCATCTTCACGCAGTGCCTTTTTTTTCTTTTTTTTTTTCTTTTTTGGCAGCCCAAAACCCAGCAACGGACAGCACACTGCCAAACATTAAGACTGAGTGAAAATTTTAATGACTTTTAAATTTGTACAGATAGGCATTTTACAGTACCGTTGAATCGTTTTCACGTGAGCTGTTCACAGAATCTCTCAATTTCTTAAATAGCCACAAATACTGAGCATCATTTCCAAAGTCACTCAGCACCAAAGGTGCACTGAGCTCTGAAAATGTTATCAGCCTTGGCTGCAGGACATGCCCATCACAGAAAAGGCTGGAGTCAGCTTCCTTTTTCCCCAGTTCATCCCAAGAGCAGGACCATCAGCTAATGGACTTCCTCCAGGCATGGTCAGGACAAGGCCCATGGTCACTGGCCAGGGAAAGGAGTGACCAGTGCAGGGGAGGTGACAGCCTTCAGCAGGTAAAAAAAAAGAATCTCTTATTTACACGTTGAGGAAGTTGCCTTCATTCCCAGCAGGAATGTATTATACAAATAAACGTCCAGGAGAAGTCACACAGCAGTAGCTTAGGCCAGACCCAAAATACACAGTTGATGTGTACAAACTTTTAAAGCTCATTACAGGCATTGCAAACGTAAATAACAACACTGAAGTGTTTTCAGTGACATGGCTACAACTGAAATCAAGAGGTGGGATGTTAACCAGCAGGATTTATCTGTTCTTTCACATTATTTGTATGTATTTAATCCAAGTGTGTAATAGTTTTGTTCCCTATCCACGCTGTAATGTCCCAAATATTCTGAATATGATTTAAACCAGTGACACAACTTTCACCAACAAATTCAGTTCTGATGATGATGATGCAGGTTTATTACTTCTCACAGCATGTTCCTTCTGCTCCACAACGGTGAAGTCACACCCCCATTGCCCTTTTTTTTCTCCACAGAAAAACAAAACAGCTACACAAAAATAACAGTAGAGCAGAATGGCTTTACTTTGAAACTTGAAACTTTGGGGAAAGCTTGAGATCTACAAGTGTTTGGCAGGTCTTTTTTTTTTTATTATTTATTTATTTATTTTTTTTAAAAAAAAAGTCTAGCTTACATGAAATATCAGGGGAGACCACACAACACTTGACACCAGATGTGCAGTCACTGAAACCTCCTCGAATTTCAGCCCGTATTTGCAGGATTGACCATCCAGTTTAGAGGCACAGGAAAGGCAGAGCACTTAAACACACCGTTAAAACATCAGCTTTTTTTCCTTTCTCTTTAAAATGCAGAGATAGAAATTCAGTCTTTAGGTCCTCGTTCTTCTCATCCCTCCCCCAGTTCGCTCACAGAATGTTGATTGCAGTAATTGTTCCCGTCCAGTTGAATTACAAATTTTCCACAACTAAAGAATTTTAAGGACCCTGCTGCAACAGAAGTTGGTCGGCAGGGGAAGGGGCAGGGAAATCAAGACTTTGGTCCTCCCAGTTCTCTACCAGACACTGGTTAAAACTGCCAGTTTTATTGACACATGAAGAATTTATATTTTAATTTTATTTTCGTTTTTCTATCTAGCACACACTTACTAAGTCTGGCATATTATACAAGACAATATCTTACCTACCCTGATGGTTTTTACTATGTTCATTGAGGTTAACCGTGCTTAGCATAAAATAATTTAAAAACATAAAATAAAATAAACGGGAAAAGGACAACACAAGGCTAAGGAAGACTTTTAAGCTTGACAGGGAAAAGTCTGCAAATTGCCACGTGTCAGATTTGTTTTGCACCCTTTATAGCTGAAGAGCAAGTCAAAAAGCACAGACTGGAAATAAAAATTTTTTTAAATTATTTTTCTATATTCAAGTATTACATAAATTATATAAGACTTTCTGACATAAATATTAGGCCAACGATGAATTTTAAAAAACAAAATCCGTATAAACACCAAGAGGAAAAAAAAGGCAAGTTAAAATATATAGATATGTCAAGCCATGAAGCTTCAATTAGTGCAGATAATTTTATATTAAATCCAGATATCCAGAAATATCCACAACAGAATCATCCCAGTTTTCACAAAAGTTGAGAAGGTAGGTGATAAAATTGCACTTAATTCTGAACTGATTCAGGTAGCAAGTCATTCCCATTCCTTGCTGATCCACGTATAAGAAAAAGGGAAGCGGGTTACAAAAGAGCAAAGTTGGCTTTTGTACATTCTATTTCCCTTTCCAACATTTGGTCACAAACGGGGGGCTGGGCAGCGTCACTATCTGTCCTGGTGGTCGGAATCCGACAGCCTCACATCCGACGCGGACAATTCCAGGACGGGATTCACGAAGCCGGCGTACTCGGAGTTGCCGTTGTCATCCATCTCGGCGCTGACAAAGTCATTCTCCCACTCCAGCCCATTGGAATCGTCGGAGGCGGAGGCCGGGTGGCTTCCTGTCTTCCTGCTGTTGAATTTCAGGGCTGCCCTGAGGATGTCTTCCTCTGTTTTGGAGCGTTCCCTCATTGGGATCATCCTGTTCATCCCTGGGATTTAAGAACACATCACTTAAGAAACATCATTTTGAGGGAATTACTTTCATGTTCCTGCTAGAGAGAAACAAAGCTAAAATGTGGATTCCTTGGTCTAGGAAAGGTCTTCGGTTTGTCTGGAATTTGTTTCAGATGTCTGCGTATTTAATTTCACACGAAATAAGGCAAAATGTTGCTCTGAGAACTGCCCAAAGACATCCAAGATACTATTAATTTTGTCACTAATTACAGACTTTCTCATGGCCTATCAAAACCCTCCCACACCTCTGGAAAGGGAAAAAAAAAAAAGCACCATAAATCCTCCCCTTATTCACTGGACTCCTTCCTAAATAAACTGCCCTTTTAAATCTGGAGTAACTTAATTATTATTAAAAAGTTACATATTGCAACTGAAATGCACAACTTTTTTGGGGAAAAAAAATAGCCAAGAGATAAACTTCACCCTTCATCAGACTCAAATTACAGATTTTATGTTCATGTTCCGTGGGTCTTTCAAAGCAGCTAAAATAATAGTATAATATGCAGTGCTAAAAATTTAACCTACACAAACTGTCAAAAACAGCGTATTAAAAGAAAAAAAAATTGGCTATGCATTGGCTAAAAGAAATCCTGATTTTTGGTGAGCTTCTCAGGAGTCAGGGTCTCAAAATTTTGGATAAACTTCGAAATACGCCAAGAGCTTTTGCAGATTTACTAAATAAAACAGAAAGTATCCGTAACACGCAGCAGCAGCAATGAGGACAGCTGGGATATCCACTGCAATACAGATCTAAGTTCCCAGTTAAATTTACAGGGAAAGTAATTAGGGTTTTTCCCAAAAGAGTTCAGGCAAGACTCCTGACCAACTTCCATGGTTTAAAAGGAAGAACAAGCTGTTCCTTCTGCTCCTGGCTCACGAGAGGGCAGCATTTCTCTGCCATTAGTTTTGCTGGGAGTTTACAAGTCAGTTCCAGTAGGGAATTCTCTCGGTGAAAATAATTTACAGTTTAATCATTACAGACTTGCCAGAAACTCCATTAAGTTTTAAATCACCCTCCCCTTTGGAAAGTGACAAATTTACAATCAACACAGTTTAAACCGTCCGCAATTTGTAACTTATAAACTCAGACTGAGACTGAATTAATAAAATACCTTCTTCATCTTCCCACTCTAAATCCAACGAGGTGCTGTCGTCGTTCCCACTCACTGATTTGGTTTTGGTCATCAAGTCACAACTGCTCTCTGTGTTGGGCGTCAGCACTGTGGCATCAGATGAAAGCCCTACATAAAACAAATAAAATGGCTTTTTTAATTCATAATCATACTTGAATTCGAGGTTCAACATGCAAAAGTAAGCTTTTAAATTACGCTTTTATTGTGCTTTGTGGCCCTTTAAACCTCAGGAAAAGGCACTTCAAAGCATAATCAGTAGATTTTTAATAGTCATCTTCACTAAGAGATTATCTAATGAGAACTAGAGAGGAATTTGATAAGCTGAAAGCTGGACTTGAATGAAGACTTGTTAAAAAAAAACAAACACACACACACAAAAATCAACCCTCTCCCCCCAGAAAAACAAACTACTGGCAATATTTCCTCAAGAATTGCCATCAGTCCTCCAATTTCTTAGTGATCATTGTACTGTCATCACAATTTGTGGATAAAAAGTTTATAAAATCGTTTTCCCCTACGCTGTTAGTGGAATTTTTAAATACAGGCAGCCGAATTCCCTCTGGCGCTGCGTTAGGGAAAAAAATTAACCATTATTATGATTCTAACTGCTTTGCTAAGACATGATTTAAAAAAAGCTATCAACACACCTCGGCATCTTTAATAACACACAGTCAGGTTTGACCAGAAAAGTTCACCCCTATCTTCTACCCATCAGATCAAAAGATCTATCAGATTTTTTTTAACACAGGTCTAGGCATAACACGATTTATATATAAAAGTAAAAATAAATCATGTTTCTCTAGAGAAAGAAACAGCACTCTGTGCTCCTCAGGGTATTTCAAGACAGGCATAAGAAAAGGAAGACTTACTGCTACTTCGAAAAGCTTCGTACTGGATTTTTGTGTTCCTTAAGAAAGGGTCGAGATCCTCCTCTGCCACAGAGCTGTGGGAACAACGCACACACAGTTCTTTAGCTTTCTGAACCTCTAAGGATGCCCTGAAAAATGTTAATCCCCATGCCCCCCAGCTCTGTGCTACAAAGCACATACACCTTGAACTAAATTCTTTATAAAATGATCTAGAAAATGCCTTTCTGTTCCTACTCACCACATCCTCTCCCAGCCTATGCTTCTGCTCAATTTTTAGTAGTATTTTCAGCTTAAACTGAATTAGCTTTCCTCTCAAGAAATCTTCCCCTCTCTTCATCACTGCAGATAAAATCTCCTTCCTTTTCAATTAATTTTTTAACTAATGAATTTTGGGGTTTTTTTTTGGTTGGTTGTTCCCCCCCCGCCAACACTGAACACAGAAAGTGGCAGTGAGGAGAATTAAATTACTAATATTAATGAAGAAACAAGCAGACTGTATAAACCATTCCAGTAGCATATTTCTACCGGGTATTTCAAGCAGGGTTCTGGATAATAGAAGGCTGAGACTTTACATATGAACACCTTTTTAATATAAAGTACTAGATTTTGTGGGTATACATGTATTAGTAGCTGGGAGTCAGTTCAGTTTTTAATAACTCCAGTGAAAACCAGAATGGATGCAAACTACCCTCTTAACTTTAGAGGTGAAGGACAGGAGCAGAAACAGTCAGGGTTCTCAGTTATCATCAATAAAATGTGATCTCTTACCTGGGAAACTCTCCATTATTTACAGCATGTGCTCTCTGAGTTATCCTTTGCTGCCTACGTTGCTATCAAGAGAAGTACATCGTTGAAAAAGCTGAATGCAATCGCTCAGGAGTTACATACTCAAAACAGAGCTCTCAAGAAACCTATTTTAAATGCATCCCAAAAAAAAAAACCAAACCCCAAAACATTGGTTTTTAGAACCACCTCAGTCATGACTGCACCTGTCTTTTTGTTTTTCTCTTCTTTAAGCCAGAGGTATTTTCAACTCACAGCTGACACCTGGGTGACGTTTGATTTGCTTTGCTCCGTGCACAGCAGCAGTCACCCCACCTATACTAAAGAGAAATATTCCCTACAAATCCTTTTATCCCATTTCCTCAGCACTAAGTGCTTCATCCATATTAATAACAGCTTTGCTGCCTTGCTGGGCCCGAAAGGATTAATAACTCTTAAAGCTTTCATGGCATCCACTGGGCAAAAACCAGAATGAAAAATGCAAGACAAGCCATCAGGGCCTTTATTTTTAGTTAACAGAAGAACAACAGACATGGAAGTAGGGTTCTGCTTAAGTTTGGGGGGTTTAAACAACCTAAGTTGTCTCAAGTTTCTTTTTCCTGCCTTGAAAAAATGGGAGCATAAGAAGCAGGCACAGGAACTCTCGGATTCAAGGTAAATCACTTAAGAAACAGTAATTGTTGAGTGATTATGACAAAGACTAAGATAAAACCGAATGTGCTAGTTTTAGAGACAGGTCTGATGTATCTAGTGACTGAAAAATCTATTCTCAGCCTTAATGGATCTGTCCCTGCCAAAGAAAAGCAGGGGTAAAGAAACCAGAATTTTTAATGTCAGCTTCATCCGAGAATTGCTCTTTGCTGGGTAAATAATGTGGTGAGATAACCGCCCTGGACGTGGTATTTTTTCAATCCCAAGATGACGAGAGCTTTGGTTTTTGGCACACTTCCCATCTTAGATATTTAAATAATAATAATAATAATTGCAGATTGAAAACCAGTACGGAAATGATAAGCGTAGAAGTAGAAATATCACATTATGGTGGTTTTTAGGTGAGAAGACATGGAGAAAAGAGACAGAAATTTGGCACCAACATAGCCAACAAGTCTGTCAAAATCAATTACTGACACATGCAACAGTTTTCTTTTAAGATTCATATACCCACATAACATCCAATTTAAATTCTCTCCCCATTTTGCCAGGTCACATGCCAATATCCAGCACTGTCAGTTCCAGGACACGCATATATTAACATTCCCTGCTGTTACAAACCCTGACATTTAGTAGGGCACCATCAGCAAGCCAAATGAGTCTTTAAAGGAGGCCGTACTTCCAAGGAAAAAAGCCACTTTCCCATTTGTGCCCACAAACAGCAAAGAGATGAGTGATGCACTTAAAAATAGCTGCTGGTTTATCTAGAAGGGCTAAGTGCTTGATGCCTATCTATACAAAAATGCTTCCTTAGAAATCCACATAATCCTGATGGCTTTTGAGGGGTTTGTTTGTTCAGGAGATAAGTGGTACTAATTTTACACGAAGAGGAAATTAAAATCTCTATAATCCGTTCTATCTGAGGTCCTGACTAAAAGAAGCGCATATTAAAAATAGGGAAAGACAAGAAAAATAGCACTTCTTGCACAGAACTTCTACAAAAACCAGTTAATGCCATTAAAAAAACCCTACTTTTGCTGGCTTTATATAGACCACAAGTGTAACCAAAAATAAAAATAATAAAGGGCAGGCAAAAAGGTCAGAAAGAAAGAATTAACCCTCCCACACCAAATGGCAAGAGGAGAGAAAGAGAAACGTGAAATGAGAGCTCTACTTAGTGACAAAAATATTAGATGGAAACTCTAAAGCAGGGTCAAGACAAACCACAGAGGTAAGGAACAATTAAGTGCATAAATACATAAAGCACATTTTACAAGTCTAAATGATATAACATGTGCTTAACTTCAGGTTTGTTTTTCTTTTTAACCAGAAAACCATCGAAGATCATTTTACATTTAAGATCAGTGACTTCTACGTATTATGTAAGGAGTGTGTTAAGATAATTATAGATTCAAATTGTAACCCGTTCAAAATCTATACTCGGCGACAGAAGCTGTTTCAAACAATTATGGTGATTTTCAGCTGCTCCAACCAGCTGTACTTTCAAATCTTGTTCTTTCTTTCTCTACTTTACAAGCCAAAGCCATTTCCTCGTTAGTTTTCCTGAGATGGGAAGGATTATTAGGGAATACTGCAGACATGGAAAGAGAACAGAGGCTCTGATATATATATATATTTGGGGTCTTTTTTTCCCCTCACCTCCAAGAGCTTTTTCTGCTTTGCTGCCCTGGCTGCTTCACGCTGTGCAGCATATAAAGCCTCCTCTTCTAGTCTTAACTTCTCCTCTTGTAAGGCTAACTGTATATGAACAAAACAGTAATGGTTAACAAAAGCAGAACCTATCTACCTTCCTAGCAATAAAGCCATAAGTGCAATAAAACAAAAGAAAAGCAGCCAGAAAGTAAAAATAAAATAAAATCGACTAGGGCTAAAACATTAAGTGAACTTAACAGCTTCCCCCCAACACACACACACCGAACATCCCAAGAAATTTTAGGTAGCTGTTGAATAAACATCATTGCTCTAAGTGCTTGTTGCATTTTATTATGAACTGCACACTAAAAGATTTAAATCTTTTCACTTCCATAATTTGTTGGCATTTGATTAAAAATCACTCAAGTTCTACATTACATTCCACATCATATTCCACTCATCGCTGCAACACTAAAAAGAAAACAGCAAATGATGCGGGTTTTTTTTTTCCTTAAGAAAAGTTGTGGAAAAAAACTGAGCCTGAGAAAAGTCGAATCAAGAATATTCCCCATTAAAAAAAAAAAATAAAAAAAAAATTTAACAGATCCTGGTCAGAGACCCAGCCTATTCATTCCATTTTTCAGCTAAGAGGATATTAAAAAGAAGCCATCCTGTGTTTATGGACACTAAAAAATACCGACTGCTGAACAAAATCCATTTTTTTGGTGGACTCTCCCCAGTGTTCATGGTTGATTTTAACATTTTTAAAAGGAAACCCATCCCTCCTGGACTAGTCGCTGTAACCACTTACCTCTGACTGAAGCTTTAGATCAACAACTCTCTGCTTTTCAGCAATGGAGTCGTAGTGTCTCTCTTTCAAGTCAGCAATTTCTTCCTCAGTCAGAGGTCTGAAAGCAGGGGAGAAGCACAGAAAGGCTCCATCTATGATTCATGCATGACAAGCCTAATTTGCTCTTTAAGACATCCGTGTGGTCTTTCCTGACTGCCCCTTTAATGCAGATCCAACAGGCTGTTCCTCCAGAGAACAGAGTTCCAAACTTCCAGTTTACTCAGGACAGCACTGTCTCTCCTCATTATTACAATAGATATATTATTTATATCCTTAATGGAAAGCATATTTTCAAAACCTTTGCTAACAACTGCTGGAATAGAACAATTGCTATCACTGCAGTATAAATCTCTCTTTTTTCCTTCCTTGTTTTCATCCCTTGTTTGTCCTTTTACTTCGTTTATCACAGAGGGGAAGCAGAGGGAAGGGGAGGTCCTGAACCTTCAAGTCTTACCTGTGACTGCTTCCTGGGCTTTCTCCCTGTTAAAATAAATTAAAAAAAGACCAATGTGAAATCACAGTTTCTCCCATATATTGATTTTACAAATGGAGGGGTGGGGAACTGCAGTTTTATTTTGGAATTAAAAATCATCTTGTTATGCAATCAACATACTCCCCCCCAAAAAACCTCTTCTCTTAGATCTTCATTCAGACTGTTTTATACTCATCCCTAGAGCAAGGAAAATTTGAAGTATAAAACTCCCTGTGATATAAGTCAAGAACACAGTGGGAGGAAGATTCACATCTTGGAACCACTTTTAAGGATTATATGAGGTTTAAGGATTATATGCGGTTTCACATGATTCTCCAGGTACCCACCTCATCACTTTCCACCAGGTTCTCAAACTGCGGAGAAAAGGAAAGTAAACAATCTTTACATTTCAATATAACAAGTCACTAAAGACACACAACAAATACGATTACACATTTCATTTGTCTTTTTAAAACACTACTCCGATGATGAGTGGGCCTGTAACAGCATTTATGAAAGTCTCCACTTTTAGAGGAATTATTGCATTCAGAGTAGGACCTGCCTTCTCACCAATGTTTCTTTTCTTAAATATTACATTCTCCTAAAAGGAGAAGGCTTCAAATTAAACCCCAAAGCATTCTAATCTGCACAGACTTGCCCAGTAGAACTTCAACTATCACATTAAAAAATAAGCAAACAGAAATTATCTGTACTGTTTTTAGTATAGTCATCTTAAATTTAGTCAGTCCATGAGACACGGATACGGAGGTCAGTACCTACAGCAAGACTCCTTATTGACCTAAAAACCTGGGAGGAGAACAAAACCTTCTTTTCCCCATCCTATTTCTGCAGCAGGAACAGCCTCTCACACCTGGAAGTTCTCCATCGAAACAGAAATCTCCCACCACGTACATCTGCCCCCTTTCTTGAAAGCCAAAGCGTTAATTACAGTAATTAATGTTATCCTCAGTAACAGGGACACTCTGAATGGCTCAGGATTTCCAGACCATACAGAACACTCAGAGAAAGTAAACCAGGTTATTCCAAGAATCTCAACTTATGCAAATTAACCTCACTCCACCCTGGGCAAAAAGGGAGGAAATTTGGAGGCTGAGAAAGGACCCCTGTAGCAAACCAACTACAAGGGAACCCCATCAGGTTCTTTCTGTACCATCTGATTCATGATGCTGCAGTCAAGAACTAAATATTCTGCACTCAGACAAGCAGGAAAATCACTCCCAACACAGCAGAGATGACAGATGCAACAGGCAGACTGTGGAATGCTCTGGCGATGAGTATCAGATGATAACAGATACTTCTCTTCTTTCCAAATAATAGATGCAAGAGAGATGATGTATTCATGTTCTGACATGCTGTAAGAAACACTGTATTTCACCCAGTGCAGCATCAATTTGGTCTGGAATAACCCGGAATATTTCAGTGTTCCTAAACTGCAAAAAGTGTTAAAAGGCATTGCTGGGGTTCAGCTTTTCCCACTTTTTCTTGAATCGCTATAAATTGTAAGCACTCACCTCTATAGTGAAGTGTTCTCCTGTTGAACATGTTCTAAAATACTTGGATCTGGAAAAATAAGTGGACAGTTACACTACGGAAGAGTCTGCAATACACAGCAGAAGGAAAATGAGCCTGAGAATTTAAAGTAGCTTTTCAAGTATGTTAAGTAAGTACAAAATAACCATAAAATCTTCATGTATTCAACAAATTGACTCGTTAACCTGAGCTCTGCATCGCTACCACAGTGGAAAGGGGCAAGAGCATGTAAACATTTTCTGTAGAACTGGAGAAAAAACTAAAACTCTCAGGAGATGAAATCATTTATCAGGATGCTGGACTTGACATTTACAGACTGTCAGCATGTTCTGCAATTCCTTGAATACATTTTTTTTCTCGAAAAACATGATTCCAGGCAATTTCTGTAAATGCTGCTGCTCGTCATGGCACTTAACTCTTTCCAGGCACCCTGTACAACATCAGAGTTCAACAGCACATTTTATTTTGACACCTTGGCACAGCTACAGGGTTGAACCTCAGAAAAACATCTACAAAGAGGTTAAGAAAAAACTTTTCAACTACCAAAAAAAAAACCAAACCTCACTGTCTAATTTTATACAGGGAATCATCTCCTCCTCGATTCTTTTTTCAGAATTCTCCCTCTTTTAATTCTACAAATCTACAATTTCTACAATCTACAAAACCCAACCCAAGTGTCAAGTCACCTGAATACATTTTCACCCAGCCGGAGAGGTTTGGCCATCCTCCAGAAGAACACTCAAAAGTAAACACACTTCGGTCCAACATCCATTTCATCGATCTGTTTGGAAAACCAGGGTTTCCAGTTGCAAGTGCTGACTGGTACCAGGAATAAACCCAGGGCCTCAGGGACTTCTACACTCGCACAAAAGATTGTTCAGTACTTGCACCCAACACCTACTTCCACAATGACAAAAGCAGCACAACAGCCAAAGCCTGAATTATTTTAATCATATTTCATCACCATCTCATTTTTTCTTTGGAAGTCAGTTTAGGGAACGTCTCCCCCAGCAACTTGTTGCAAAACCCACTTGTTCCTTGTTGCACAACCTTTCCTGCCACCTAAGGAACCGTTTCCAGTGGATTCACTGCTCTGAAACCAGGGGGGAAAGGCCACTTGAATATACGGCAAGTGTAATTGGGACACGTGGCATGAACACTTAAAGCAATTTCACTGCTGCCCTTGTGTGTATTTTGGTCTGCAGGAGCCAATACCATTAAGAATCTCACTTAATAGCACTGTCCCAGGAAATTGTTCCAGGACTATCAGTGCTGTTAACACAAGTGTAATTCCAGTTTACAGCACCAGGAGTTAGGTAAATGATTTCCAACTTCATAACTACATGAGCTTCCATCTTCAAAGATCGAAAGTTATTAGAGAGACTTAACTTTTCAGCACTCCATACACAGATATATATTTTAAACACAGTTCCAAGCAAGGCAATTTATAATCTTGCAGGCTATCAAAACACTTGTTAAAAACTCTATACTTAATTATTTAATTGGGAGTTTATTTCTTGCAGTCAAATCTTGGAACGTCTAAAAATAATGAAGTTGTGGGGGGGGAGAGGGCTCTGAGTGATTAAAATAACCCTGAAGTTGATAAGCTGCATTATTACATTATGCTGTTCCAGAAGTAGCCAAATGTGCATAATTTGGTAGCAACGTAATTTGCAAACTTGGGGCACTGACCTATGAGTGGAGACTGAGCAAAAAGCACATGTGGAGGAAGAACCTTTCATGCATTATCTGGTTTTTTTTCCAGAGCACAAGAAAGTGCTGCCTGCTGTTGAGGCATTTCAGATGTTCTCCTACCCTCTGCTAGGGTACTAAAAATACAAGCAAGGTATCCTCTACACACACTGCCCTGGTTTTTCACCCAGTTCTCTGAGAGGCAGCTTGTCTTGAAGCCCTTTTAGGAGAAGGTGAGACTTGCCTGCCAGAGCTGATGTGAAAAATAAGAGGCCATGGGTTTGTACCCTGTAAAAATGCTCAGCATGTCTGTCTAGAACTACTTCTATCCTAACACATCAAAAATAAGCAATATGTAGGTATCAAATACTGGTTAGTATATGGGGAAAAAAAAACAAAACAGTTTTTTTACAGGTAGGATTTCCTTCCCGTTTGCACACTTCTTTTCCATGAACTGGTTGTTTCAGAATGAAACCGGGGTTACACATTTACAAGAGATATGAATAGATATGAGTTCATTCCAACCATTCTGCAAGAGATATGAGTTCATCTGAACCCTTCTGCTCTCGATTTACCCCCACAGCGTCTCGGCCTCTGACTCGCAGAGAAGACGAGCTCCCATTGCAGAAACCCGGGTGTTTTTCCACCCAAAACACGGCCCGCCCGCACACGTTTTGGCAAGTGACCTGGAAAACCTTCCTGAGCGTCTCCTGCCGGAAAAACAACGCTGCTGGCATGGGTAAGGAGCCGGATACCCTGGAAGTGCACTATCCCCGACCGCACAAACCGCACGGAGCCCAGCGGGCTCCCGGCGGCTCCATCCACCTCCATCCCCCCGGGATGCCGCGGCTCCCTGCGGGGAAGGGGCGAGGGGCCGCGGGGCGCGCCCAGACCCCGCATCGCATCACCCCCGCGGGCCTGTCACCCCCTCCTGCCCCT
>VZRE01013126.1:380482-392190 GCA_013396775.1 Cephalopterus ornatus
GGCGATGCTCGCCCCGACCGCCGGCGCCGCCCCCGGCTCCGGCATCCGCGTCGGCATCAGCTCGCCCCTCCCCGGGACCGCCCCAAACCCGGCTTTTCCCGGGCTCCGCGGAGGTGGGATGGGCGCGCTGTAGCCTGTGTTTGAAAAGGAGAAAAAAAAGATGTTGCAGCGTTCCCATGGTCAGGGTGAGAAAGCATCGCCACGCTTTGGAGAGGAGGAATCCAGTTTCAAGGTCCCCGTTGTTATGAGAGAAAAAAGGGTTTCTCCCCTGTTAATCAAGCCTGGACTCGGTCAGTGCCACTGAGGTACCAACCAGACTGCCAGACATCCCTGGAACACGGGCACTGTAATGTTTAGCGAGGTATCTCATCCATTCTTCGGACTCTCAGGCTTTAAATCATAGCATCACACTGACACATAGAATCACAGAATCCTGGAATGGTTTGGGTTGGAAGGGACCTTAAAGTTCATCCAGTTCCAGCTCCCGATACCTCCCACTATCCCAGGTTGCTCCAAGCCCCATCCAACCTGGCTTTGAACACTTCCAGGGATGGGGCAGCCACAGCTTCTCTGGGAAACCTGTGCCAGGGCCTCCCCACCCTCACAGGGAAGAATTTTTTTCCTAATATCCAATTTAGCACTGCTCTCTTTCTGTTTGAATCCATTCCCCTTTGTCCATGATAAGTTAACGGTGCCATTGTATACGTGGTGGTTTGTTCCTTTCATTGAATGGATCCAAAAGTATCTCAGGAGTGGAAGAGTTAATTGGATTCCAAGTCAGCTCTCCATCAGCAGCACGGGACAGATGCCAGGACCTAGAGAAGGCACTTGTTACTGATGAGCAGGAGAAAGTAGGAGGAATATAATAAATCAATGCCAAATGAGCTCTGATATTCTTTTTTTTTCCCTGGAAAAGTGAGGTCAGCCTGGAAAGGTGCATTACAGTAATTGAGTGCAGGGAGTAAGGGTGAGGGTGAAGGAGACGTGAAAACAACCAGGAATTAGTTGCAGAAGGTGACTCATACCGACGTGACTCAAGAGAAATGCAGTAAAGGTTGCAGAAAGTATCACTGGGATATATGATGCCTCCATTTTCCGGGGAATTGGCATTTTGGCAAGGCATATACTGCTCCTCTTGCAAAGAGGAATGTTGCAGCAGTTCCGGCCTGACAAGCGCCCATAAATTTCTTAAGGGAAATTGGACACTTCTTTTTCTACGGTACCCTCAGCTGTGAAATGGAGGCTACCAAACCGAGGAGAGAATATCGGGAATATCCACATGGAACGTCTCTGTTTCTGCAGCTTCTGGTTGTGTTTTCCTACACGTGTCCTGCCGTGCCACTCCTGTCCAGGGCAAGACAAGTCACTGTCAGCAGAAGACCATCATATGCTGCTACATCCGTGGCTGGATGGAAAGAACAAGAGGATGTCGGATTAAGAACATATTGGATGAAGTCTCCATCGGTAAACACACACGGATGCCTCAGCTTTCCTCCCTCCCGGAGGGTTCGTGCCTGGCATTAAGTTGCAGGTAGTTCGTGCAGAACCTGCTACCTTTTCAAGATAAAACGCACAGCAAGGACACTGGCACAGACATCTAAACCCAAAAGCAAATTATTCTGCCTTTTCCATGGCCGCATCCGTGGCGACATCAGCAGCCTCCCAGCAGCACACAGGGAATAGTCGGTGTTTTTCAGGCTGCCTTTTGACACAGCACTCTGCTCAGAAGCGCAGGGTTGCTTAGCCATTTCTCGTTTACGTTCCTTACTGGCTTTATGCAAACAAGCTGTATAACGTTTTATGTTTGTAATATTTTATAAGGCCTTTTTTTTTTTTTAAAAAAATCTTTATAAGCCAAGCCGGTTTCCACGCTGGCTTTTGCGGCAGGCGGGGCGCGGCTGCGCTTTACGGCGGGCCGTTGCCCTGGCGACGCCGCGCTGTACCGGGGGCCGAGGTTATCCCTGGTCTCTCCATCCCCGTCCAGTCCCTGCATCCCGGTGCGGCCTCTCCCGCCGGGTCCGGGCCCTCCGGCCGGGTCCCTCCGGCCATGGAGAAGTACCAGGTGCTGGGGCTGGTGGGGGAAGGCAGCTACGGGGTGGTGACCAAGTGCAGGAACAAGGAGAGCGGGCAGATCGTGGCCGTCAAGAAGTTCCTGGAGAGCGAGGACGACGCGGCGGTGAGGAAGATCGCCGTGAGGGAGATCAAGCTGCTCAAGGTGGGGGAGCTCAGGGCCCTTTTTCAGTGGCCTTGTGTTTAAATTTTAGGGGTTTTCTGCTTTTGGACTCGTGGCTCCGCGTTGAGCTCCTCGTTCAGACTCGTTCGGCTTGTGTCGCAGCGCAGCGTCTTGTCAGCTTCTGCTCATCACTTGCGGAGCATTACTAACGAAAGCCAAGCCAGAAGAGGCTCCATTTGGCCCTGTTTTTGGATTAATTCAGCCCTTGGCGTTGTAGCCTTGCAGAACTGCTTTCCCCTTTGCCTGGGTGCTGTGCTGGATTCCCCCGGCGAATCCTGCATTAGAAAAGTCTTGTTTACGTGCCCGGTGTTCAGCGGGGAAAAAAAGCTCGAGGTCTCTGTTACCTCCTGGTGGTAACTGTGACCCCCTGTTTTGTCCCGAATTCTTGTTCTTGCTGCTGTGAATTAGCCGAAAATGAAAGAAAGCTGAGCTTTTAACACCTGCAGGTGAATGGTGACCTGGGTGTGTGACACTGACCAGACTCGGGGGTGCCGGTGTCACCTGATACGGAAAAATGCTTCTAGGAAAGCTTTCCTTTATTTTCTTTTATTCATGGCACTTTCCTGCCAGGTGAAAGGCTGGAGGAGGACAGATATCAGATTCCCCAAAACCTCATCGATCCACATGTAGTCCTTTGCTGTTGGAGTGCGGGATTTGCCTGGTATCAGTATTGTAGTGACAGGATGGGGGGGAATTGATTCAAACTAGAAGAAAGTAGGTTTAGATTGGATATTAGGAAGAAGTTCTTCCCTCTGAGACTGGTGAGGCCCTGGCACAGGTTTCCCAGAGAAGCTGTGGCTGCCCCATCCCTGGAAGTGTTTGAGGCCGGGTGGGATGGAGCTCGGAGCAACCTGGGCTAGTGGCAGGTGGCAATTTTAAACATTGGGACATATATGTGTCTGGTGAAGAAATGAAGGAAAGCCTTATTACACCCTGGAGTGTATCCAGGCTTTTCTTCTCATGTGGGGAGTTGCAGAGGTGGGAATACTGGCAAAGTATTCCCTGTGTCCTGTCCTCTTAGCTGCCACAAGTGTCTCTTCCTAAATCTGCCAGATTATATAGTCCCTGTGCTCTGAAGGGAAAAAAAGTGGTGTTTGCCATCACTGGAAGAACTACAGAATCTTAGAGTTAATAGAGAGGTGTGTGCTGGAGCTTGAGACACATCCAACAGCTCCAGGCATTATCCCCTCAAACACTTTTAAAGTGGATCTGTGTGAGCCTGGATTGTTCCTGATCCGTTGGTCGGGCTCGCCGAGTCACTGAGTCAGAGCACGTAGCACCTCCCAGGTGTGTTGGGAATTAAGGTTCCATTTCCTGGGAAAATGGAATCTTAGCGAGGGGAACACTTCCATATATAGCTCAGTGAGGCTGGCTTCTCACAGTGAAAGCAAATACCTGGATATTCAGTCTGTTTGTAGTTTCTTCCCTTGCTCCCTGTGAACCTAATTTTAGTTATTCATCTTTCGTTTCTTTTTTCCTATTCTGGAGTTTGGGCAGAAAATTTAACTGCGGCTGAAAAGAGCAAAACCTCTTCAGGCCTCCTGTAGTGGGAATAAACAATTCTTGAGAAAAGAGTTCATCCTTTTAAAATTCTTCTCTTTTCAGACTTTCTAAGTAGTCTGGGCAGACCCAGGTGCAGGTTGGCTGGCACTGCCTCTGGACTGGCAGAGCTTCCCCTACAATTCTCCATGCTCTTGCAGTCCTTTTTCATCTCCCACAGTCACATCCCTGGCCTCTGGTGCTGCCTCCAGGCAGCCTCTGGTGGTATCTCCCTGCCAGGCTGCAGCTAAAAAATAACTGTGCACTGGAGCGTGGCCTGTTGTGTTGGTGTGGGATAAATGTGTAACAAATTGGGGGTGGATTCTTGGGCGTGTAACAAATTGGGGATGGGTCTGGTCAGAACGTGGTGACAAAATAACTGGAAAATACAGTTCCCTTTTTTCCCCCTCACTTTTTCTTTAGGTTGTATTTTTTGGCAGCGTCCCAGCTGGGCTGGAGTTCAAAGTATCCACTCGCAGTTTTCCTGTTAAAAATCATCCAGCTCTCACTAACTATTCCCTGTTTTATAACAGCAACTCAGGCATGAGAATCTGGTGAACCTGCTGGAGGTGTGTAAGAGGAAGAAACGGTGGTATCTGGTGTTTGAATTTGTGGATCACACGGTGCTCGATGACCTGGAGGCATCTCCCAAAGGACTGGACTACGACAGGGTTCGGAAATACTTATTCCAGATTATTAGAGGAATTGCCTTTTGTCACAGTCATAATGTAAGTACGTGCAGGAAATCAGCTCTGCAGTGAAAATAAATAGATACAGAAGCATATGTTCATGTATATATTAAAACTTAGAGAAACAAAGCTTTGGCTGAGAAGGGAGAGAGACACATAAAATAAATGTTTCTGAAATTAAGGGTTCTGTAATTTTCTGCTGGAGTGTGAGAAACCTACAATTTTTGCCGAGCCAGTCAGTTTGCTATGTACAAACGGGGAATTTGTCTTGACTTGATTTCCCCTCTGCAGATAATCCATCGGGATATTAAGCCAGAGAACATACTGGTTTCCCAGTCGGGGGTGGTGAAGCTTTGCGACTTCGGATTTGCCCGTCCCTTGGCAGCTTCCGGGGAAGTTTACACGGACTACGTGGCGACCCGGTGGTACAGGGCTCCGGAGCTGCTGGTGGGAGATAGCAAGTATGGCAAGTAAGTCTGGCCTGTGAGGCTGGGAAGGGTTGTGGGGAGCAGGGAGGGGGTGCTCCATCTTCTCCACTGGCTCAGCCCTTGGAACAAAGCAACAAATGAAACCAGTGCTGAGCTGGGATGGTGTTGTTTTTATTTCCAGGGCTGTGGACGTGTGGGCTATTGGCTCCCTGATAACGGAAATGCTTACAGGAGAGCCCCTTTTCCCTGGAGATTCAGACATAGACCAGCTCTACCATATCACCAAGTGCCTGGGTAAGAACAGCCTAGTGCCTGCTCAGGAAAGGAGCGATCAAATTTGTTTTGAAGTGTGAGAAAGGAACAACCCAGACTGTAGCCTCACAGTAATGCTGACCCAGTATTTCAGCCTCTCAAATCTTTCACTGTCCTGTATTTTTCTCCATGTGGTTGCTTGGTTTGTGTGATTCCAGGTAATTTAATTCCAAGACACCAAGAGTTATTCTATAAAAATCCCCTCTTTGCTGGCATGAGGCTGCCTGAGGTGAAGGAGGTCGAGTCTCTGGACAAACGCTATCCCAAGCTCTCTGCTGCCGTGCTGGGTTTAGCCAAGGTAATTAACTGATTGTTTCCTATGAATGTTTCTCTCTTTATTTGCCCTTCACCTTGTGCACATGAGTACAGGGCTATTAAAGTGCCTTTCTCTCAGCTCCCCATGCAGTGAGCAACTGCTTGGATTGGCAGCTTAGTGAGGGCTGTGAGGATAACACAGTCCTGGGTGACAGGGGGGACTCAGCTGTCACCTCCAGAGCCAAAGGGATCACTGCACATCCTCCAGGGAGGAACCTTGTTCTTGCCTTCTCTCAGGCAGGCTAAAGCCCTGGTTTCATTCCTAATTTCTCATGTTCACATTGTTTTGACAGGAGTGTTTGCAGATTGACCCAGACAAAAGACCGTCCTGTGCCGAACTCTTGCAGCACGATTTCTTTAACCAGGATGGGTTCGCTGAGAGGTAAAGCAGCTCATTTCTTGCCCAGAGCAGCTTCAGGAAGTGAAACAGTTGTGCTTTTGGATGGCACGCTGGGTTTGCAGAGCTGACAGCTGCCGAATGTCTTGGATTTGTTTGGGTGTGGCCTTCCTGGAAATAGGAGAACGGTTGGAAGGGAACACGTTGCAGCGGCACGTTCACCTTGTGTGACACTAATTCCCCAGTATGTGCACCCAGTGTCACGGGATTTTGTGCAGTACAGTCTAACACTGTATTCAGTCTCTGCATCTACACCAGACTGGGATACAAGCACCTTTATTGCGGCAATGTGAAAAATGTGTGCTTAAGATTTTATTTGTTTTAATGTATACAATCATATTTAGCTTCCCGCTAGTCAGAAAGTGTGGTTTGTTTGATTACTTAAAAGTCTATGGGGGCCCGGGCTGAACAACTGATGATGGTGTTAAGATTACCAGAAGCCCTTTTATTTATTTTTTTCTTTTATTTCCTCCTTATTTGGAATGCAGATTTACTGAGGAGCTTAAATTAAAGATCCAGAAAGATGCCAGAGACCGTCAGTTACAAAAAAAATCCAAAGTCAGCAAAAGGGAGAAAGATGATGTTTTAGAAGAAAGAAAATTGTTCAGTGTCCAGGTTGGTCCATCTTTTTTTTTTTTCCCAAACCTGTATTTTGGCTTTTTTTTTCATTTTTCAAAATCATAATATGTGCAGCAGTTAAAATTCATAACAAATGGCGTGGGATTCTGTAGGTGGATCTTTGGCCAGTCCCTTGCAGGTGATCTACGTGGTGATGCAGTTCCTGGCAATGCAGAGCTGAAGGGAGAAACAGTTGGGAAGCATAAGTCATGTTGAATCACAGAAACATGCTCTGTGCTGCTGTTTACCTCTTTTAAAGCCCTGTCTCCAAATTAAAAATTTAAAAAATTAAATATTAAAAAATAAAAAATGAAATATTTTGCTTTTAGTTGGGTACTAAGGAGGCTTCAGAACGACTTTGAGATGACATTGGGCTCGCTTTTTATTTAATTTCTTCGGAAGTGGCAAAGGATGTGGCTGTTCTTCCTCCATCGTTTCTGATTCCGTTCTGAAGTGACTTTATTTACAGAGGGTGCTGGAACCCTGACAAGTTTCCTCCTGTTTGATGGAAACCAGAGGTTTTCTAATAAAAACAATTCCATCTCCATCAGATCCTTGCAGAATCGTGCACGTTTAGGCTTTTGGCTTGTTTTTTTTTCCCCCCTGCATGCACTGCTGTAAGCTTCTCTTTTAACGTGACAGGAAGAGAAAGGTGATGCTTTATCTTCCCAACCAGGATTTCGGCCCAAGGAGCAGAGAGGAGAAGTTGTTAAAGACGAAGCACTCAAAAGCTGATGCAGAGAAAACAGACCGATCCTCCATCCTGAGCTCCCTCTACGACAGCACCATCAACCCGTTCAAAATCAGCCCTCAGACCAGCCTGAAAGATTCCAGCAGCAGCTTGGACTACACCAAGAACACGGGCATAGTGATCCCTCCCATCAGCCAGAACTTTTCTCCTACCTTTGGGATGGGCCCCGTGCCTGGGAGCCTTAATTACAGGTATGGGAGCAGAGCGAGGAGAGCTCCGTCATCCCTGTTGCTGAGGGACTGTCATGTCCTGAGAAAGGTGCAGGGTGATGATGTGGGAATGGGACTTGGGGATATCTTGCCTTTGTTGTTTTTATATTTGCCGCCTTACCTCGATTAATACGAAGTTTGGGGCATTTTTGATTACAGACTCGATGAAAAGAGTAAAAAATACTTGAACCCACTGCTAAAGCAACGGAGGCCTTCTCCAGCAGGCCGTTACGGCGTCAGCCTGACACCGGTGAGTCGCCTGTCTTTCCCCTTTGGCAAAGCAGAAATAAAATTCAGGCCCCATTTATGTGTTTTATTGTCAAGAATTCCATCTGTTCCATCATTCACTGTAGCTCCCAACTAGAAATATTCCTTTCTTTACCCCTTTTTTTCCTACAGGTTTGTTGTTTGTTATCCTTTGCTAATAGTTATCTTACATAAAACATACTTTGTGTCAAAAAAACAACCTTAAATGCTGGAAGCAGTCCAGCACAGGATATCTATGAGATCTGGAATATATCCATGGCCTCCTGCCTGGCCAGGAAAAGCAGACCATGTGTGCTGTGCTGCTGAAGCAGAACTGAGGGTTTGGATTTAATGCAGTCAGGGCCTTATTTAGTCGTGTCATAAATGCATTAAAAATTGATAAGGAAAACAAGTGGAATGGAAAGTTTTCCGCTGCTCTCCCCACCTAGGCACGATTCTTTCTGTGCCAGCAAGGAACGTTTGCTTTTTTCCAGATAACTAATCCCAGCCATTCTCCAAGTGGTGCACTTTATCTGTCAGAAAGCAGCCTCACTTAGATGATTGTTTTTATTTTGCTGCTGCTTTTCCATTGTTTACAGTGAATAAATGAGCCTTGAGCAGGTTGAATTCCTTCACACACGTCAGAGTCTTTTCTTGTACAAATTCCAACTGCAGCAGAACACTGCTGTGTTGATGCTTTTTTTAACCTTGGAAATAGCTTCATTTTTTTCTGTGTTTTCATGAGCTGGTCCTTATGCCCTTGATTGCAGGTTACTAATGAAAAAAACATCCTTCAGGCGAATAGGAAAAAATGGGAATTCTCCAAGGCAGATGTGCGTTTGCCAGAACTAAATCACCTCCCCGAGCTGAGAGGAGTGGAAGGTAGGATCTTTGACGTCCTCTAAATAAAACCTGGGTATTAAACAAGTGGCAGTCAGCTCTTGTTTCCTTCACACTGCATGCCTTGGTTGTGTTTTGCAGCGTGGCATCCCAGATTTCTGAAGAAGGAAAATAAAACAGTTCCAGAGTCCCGAGTCCCCTCCCTCGCCGCTATCGACCTTCATAACTCGAGCCTGTCCTCGCAGCAGGTATCAAAGCAATAAAATGGTTTGTGCTGCTCTGCATTTGTTCAGTTTGTGACTTTCTCAGCAGCACAGCCTGTGGATTTCCAGTGTGACTCTCACCAGGAGCTGAAGTTGCCTTGGGATCTTAACTGCCTGATGCTGGGGAGCATTTTTTAAGTCTGATTTGACCGAAGAACGGATTTGTTTTAAGTTGGCATTGCGTGCATCCCTAGAAGGTGGTTTGTGATGGTTTTCTGTATTGATCCTACACTTGGAAATTGATCCTGTCTCTTTTTTTTCCAATTTACAGCAGTCAGGGGCCTTGATGCCAGATGCATCAGAAGCCAGCTTCCCCAGAGTTGAACACTAGCCTTAGGGAGAAGATCCTGCCTTGTAAAAGGTGGGCTTTAATTTCTGCTGTGTAGCCTTCTGACGGCTTCCAAAGGGATAGTTCCATGAACACTTACCTAGCTGGGAAGTACAATAGGAAGATTCTTTTTTCTTAGTCAGGACATGTAGCTATGACAGACCTCTTACAGAGGGCAGTACACAGCTTGCTGTGCCATGTAAATCATTTTCCTGAGCTGAGGGGCTGGGCATTGGTGTTGGAAATGAAGCAGCTCACAAAGTTGGGGTTGGGCAAGCTGATAGAACAACAAAAAAAGGGGAAACTGGCAGCCTGCATGTGAGGAGGGGTAACAACAACTTAAGTTGTCTGATCTGTGAAGCACCGAGGTGTAAGTGCACAGCTTCAGCAAGGTAAGGATGTGTAATAAAATAAAGGAAGCCTGTCACCAGGGAGCACCTCTGTGGTTTTGTTAGCCTGTCTGGAATGTCATTCTGCCTTTTTCCTCTTGATACAGGTGACCGAGCAGTGGGAACCACCCATCTGAGTTTCCAGGGGCTAAAGCTGCCAGGTCTCTGCAGGGGAGAGGAGGATCCCTTACTCCTGTTGGCACAGTGGACTGCCATGGAAGTGGCTCGGGTCCGGGTCGAGAACAGAGCTCATACTGCCATTGCTGCTGGATTTCTTGCATGCAAAGAGTCCCTGAGATGTTGGCTTTCTGGCCTAGGGCCAGGCCTTGTCTGAGGAAAGTAGTGGTTGTTGGTGTGTGACAAGGGCAGGAGCTGGCTTGGAGGATTTTGGAGGAAGCTGGGCTTTCTCTTACCTAACTGCTGCCCGCATGAAGGGTGTATTTTTAATGAATAGTGACGACAGCAGCTGCTGAAATTGTCCTGTTTGGTGGGCTGCCTGATCTGGATTGGAAAGCACTTTTGCCTTGACATTGAAGAAAATGTTTGTGCAAGAAATACAATGTTTAAATGTGCAAATCTTCCCAGCTGTTCCTTTGAAACCCTTGCTAATGCACGTGTCACTTTGTGTTAAATTCCTTTTCCCTTCCAACCTCTGACCCCGTTTTCAGGCGGTTTTCTTTGGGGTGTTTCACTGGGACTGTTGTCTGGCTGTTGTTAATGGTGGAGAAAGGAGTATCGTTGTGGAATACTGAGCTGTGGCACATGAAATGGCTCAGTAACTGAAGTCATCATTCCTTTAGGTCCCTGGGGGAATGGGATGTGTAAAACTTGAGTGGTTTTATCTTATGACTGTTTGGAAACCCATTTTTGCTTATCTGACCTCAGTTTGTCTCTGGTCAGTTCTGTGCTGTCCCTGTGTTGCTCACAACTCTGTTTTTCATCAGCTGTCACAACTCACACAATGTCATTAACTTTGGAGCTTATTTTTCCACAAAATACAGCCTTTCCTATTGATGGATCATGGTAGAAATACCATCTGAACTAATGGTATTTAGGGATTTGTGCTAAATCTTGACATGTACATTTCATTTGTAAATAAAAGGACGTTGCAATTCCAGGCCTAGTTTCCCTATACTGGATGCTCTCAGCTGGCCACAGCAGTCAGTCAGGTAGGCATGGGCAAATGCAGAGGGGGAAAAAGAAGGTTTGGGACAGGGGGAGTGTTTTGTTGAGGGGCGAGTGGGGAGAGAGAAAGAGGGGTTTAAGGAAAAGGGTTTGCACTGGGAAGAATGTGGCCAGCAGGTTGAGGGAGGTGATCCTGCCCCTCCATTCTGCCCTAGTGAGGTCACATCTGGAGTGCTGTGTCTGGTCTCCACAGTTCAGGGAAGATAAGGAGCTACTGGAGAGGATCCAGCAGAAGCCACAAAGATGATGAGGAGAGGCTGCAGGAGCTGGGCCTATTTAAGTCTGGAGAAGACTGAGGGGATCTCATCAATCCATACAATTAACCTGAAAGGCAGGTGTCAAGTGGACGGGGCCAGACTCTTCTCAGTGATACCCAGCAACAGGATGAGGAGCAATGGCCATAAACTAAACGCCAAGAAGTTCCACCTCAACCTCAGGAAGAATCACAGAATATTCTGAGTTGGAGGGCACCCACAAAGTCCATCTCCTCGCCCTACGGGACACCACAACAATCCCACATGTGCCTGAGAGCGTTGTCCAAATGGTCCTGGAGCTCTGCGAGGCTTGGGGTCCTTTCCAACTCAGAAGATTCTGTGATTTCGTAGCGGAGTCTCCCTCTCTGGAGGCATTCCAAAGCCACGCGGATGCGCCCCTGTGTCACACGCTCCGGGTGACCCTGCCTCGGCGGCGGGGCTTGGACTGGGTGATCCCAACCCGAGCTGTGATTCAGTGGGCAGGAGAACACAAAGGTTCAGGGTCGGGGCGGCCAACTTGGAAGCTCCGAGGGTCCGGTGCCCCGGAACCGGCGGGGAGGAAGCGGAAGGGGCGGGCGCGGCGCCGAAGGCGGCGGCGGCGGCCATGGCCATGGCCGGGGCGGGGGGGGCGCCGGGCAGCGAGCCGGGATGCGAGCAGGGCTGCGAGCACTACCGCCGGGGCTGCCGGCTGCGGGGGGGGCAGCCGCGGGCG
>VZRE01013126.1:392255-409198 GCA_013396775.1 Cephalopterus ornatus
AGGTGCAGGGCATCCGCTGCCGCCTCCTGCAGAAGGTGGGTCCTTCTGGGAGGGAAGGGTGGGAACGGGATCGCAGCGCCGCAGGGGCACAGGACGGGGGCGGGTTGGGAGGGGCCGCAGTGGGTCAGCTGGGCCCACGTCCCTGCTCAAGCAGGGTTATGGACTGAAGTTGTGTCAGGGGACGTTTAGGTTGGATCTCAGGAGAAGTTTCTTCCCCCAGAGAGTGGTCGGGCACTGAACAGGCTCCCCAGGGCAGTGGTCATGGCACCAAGGCTGACAGAGTTCAAGCAGTATCTGGACAAAGCTCTCAGGGACATGGTGGGATTCTTGGGGAGTCCTGCGCAGGGCCAGGAGCTAGACTCAGTAATCCTTGTGGGTCCCGTCCAGCTCAGGATATTCTGTGATCCTAGAGTACGTGGCACAGGATTGCATCCAGGTGGCTCTGGAATGTCTCCAGTGAGGGAGGCTCCACACCCCCTCCAGGGAAACCTGTTCCAGTGCCCGGGAAAGAAGTTCTTCTTCCCTTTCATGTGGAACTTGTGTGCATCAGTTTCTGATGTGCATCAGTTTCTGCCCATTGCGGATCCCCTCAATCATCTCTTATCATGGCTGGACAGACCCAGTTCCCTCAGCCTTTTCTCACAGGAGAGGTGCTCCAGTCCTGTAATCAGCTACACAGTTCTCTGCTGGACCCGCTCCAGGACCTCCGTGTCTCTTTTGTCCTGAGGCGCCCAGAACTGGTCAGAGCGCTCCAGCTGTTCCTCTCCCCTCAGGCCCAGCAGCGCTGCGAGGGCTGTGACAGCCTCTTCGGCGAGTACTACTGCGACATCTGCCACCTCTTCGACCGCGACAAGAAGCAGTACCACTGCGAGGAGTGCGGCATCTGCAGGTGCGTGCGGGCGGCCGGGCCCCGGCTCCTCGGGGAGCTGGCCCTGACCTGACACCTCTCTCCTCAGGATCGGCCCCAAGGAGGATTTCTTCCACTGTTCCAAATGCAATTTGTGCCTCAGCCTGAGTCTCCGAGGGAAGCACAAGGTGCGAATACACCACAGAGCTCTGTATCTTAAAAAAATAACACCTTGAAGCTGGTTGTGCCTCAGCCCCATCTGAGGCCACAGGAACAGGGGGAGCAGTGGGTTCTGCTCCTCTGAATTCACTTAACAGCAACACAGAGACCACCAGTTAAAAACATAAGAAATTGACATATAGGAACTTTACCATTTAGAAAAATACAGTAGAATAACTTTTTCTTCTCTTTTCCATATGCAAAGTGCATTGAAAATGTCTCCAGGCAGGATTGTCCAATATGTTTGGAGGTGAGCTGCTGCTTTTTATCTCTTGGATTACTGTGAGGCCCTATTTTTGACTGTGTTTGAATTAATTTTCTTCTCTTTTGTCTGATACTTGCCTCAAAACAGGATATTCACACGTCTCGTGTTGGAGCCCATGTTCTGCCGTGTGGTCACCTTCTTCACAGGTAAAGCTACCTGAGAAAGGGGAATAGCTGCTGCCTAGTGTGGGGTGTTTATTCAGCAGCACTTGGTCTATATCAGCTGCTTACAGCTGGTTTCTAAGGGACCCACATGGTGGGGACAGTCTGTTTCACCAGCAAATATTTTCTTTAGAAGGGTTGTCTTCCTTCCGCAGTTAATTTTGACCATGGGAAGCTTTCCTCTCACTTGCCCTCAGGATACTTTTAACTTCTGATTTGGGGATAGGTGTGTGCCTTTTTCCTGTGTTTAATCCAAGTCAGTGTTACCAGTCAGTAATTGCATTCTTCTTACTGAATTGCTCGCTGTGTTTCCTTTTCAGAACATGTTACGACGAGATGCTGAAGGAGTAAGTATTTCTAAACATCTTATAATATTATCATAGTCCAAACATATTACTCCAGGAGGCAAAGATCACGATGCCAGTTCTGTACCAAATAACTTAAAGTCGATTCCTAAAGGGATAAAGGGTATTTAAATTCCAGTTCTCTTTGCAAGAACTTCATGTTTTGTGGTGTTTCTTCGACTGGTACACTATGAAACTTGTCTTTTTGAGTGGATTTGTTTCATGGCCTCACTCCATCTTCTGATTTAGACGTTTTTTTTCCACTTCCTGCCAGAGGTTACAGGTGTCCTTTGTGCATGCACTCGGCGTTAGATATGACCAGGTACTGGCGCCAGCTGGACAACGAAGTGGCACAGACTCCCATGCCCACAGAGTACCAGAACATGATGGTGGAGGTAAGACATCAGCCTTGCGCCCGTGCCTGGTTTTGCTGGAGCTGTGCCTTGGAGTTACTGGCAGTAGAGGGCACTAGGAAGTTGTCCTGGATCAGAAGTCAACCTGAGGGGTGGAGAATGATAAGGAAATGTCGTGTGTAGGCTTACAGTATTGCATAATTCCTGGTGCCAAAGCTTCTCCCTCTCTTTTCCTCCGTGTAGATCCTTTGCAATGACTGCAATGCCCGCTCCACAGTGCAGTTCCATCTCCTGGGCATGAAGTGCAAGAACTGTGAGTCCTACAACACTGCCCAGGACGGACGGTGCCGGCTACCATTGGAGGAGCAGTGACCGGGACACGTGGCTGCGTCCGGCTGGACGAGGAAGACTCCACCATGGAAGAGACTATTCCCAGAAAAACCCAACACTTGTCAGTAAAAATGTGTTGCAATCTCAAGGAGCCCTTGGCTGCGTCAGGGAAGAGGGAGCTGAGGAGAGCAGCATGATGAGCAGCTGACGCAGCAGAAGATGTTTTGGGGCAGCTGAAGGTGAGGGGAGGTGGAGGTGCAGCTCTTGGGGCTGCAGCTGCCAGGGAAAATGGGTCGCTTTGAGAGCAGCTTTTTTGGATAAAGCTGACATCCACAGAGCTATGCGCGAGGACGGTGTGTTCCTTCGGAATGACGTGTTTGTTCCAGGGCCTCGGAGCCGTCGCTGCAAGCAGCTGGAGAGGGGGAGCTTGCAGGAATTGCATCCTTTGGCTTCATGTGGTGACACCTGTGTGTACAGAATTCCCTCAAAACAAGGCTGCCCTGCCTGCTGTGATGAAGGGCCCAAAAATCAAGGTGCGAAGCTCCCATTTTCCCCTGGACGCCCGTCCTGACCTGCTGCCGTCCCTTCACTCAGGCTCCTTTACCAGCTGCAGTCACTTTTACCCCCATTTTTTCCTCATTTTGCTTCATTCACTGGGAAAGGCCGAGGTGGTGTAGGGTTTTAGACATGTACTTAGCTCGATACTTTGATTTCAAGTGCCTGAAATGAAGCACATCCTTGACATCGGGCTGAGCCTGAGATGTTCACTGAAGTCACAGGAGTTCAGAGGCACTGTAGTAGTGCAGGGAGCAATTTTTGTTTTGTTTTTTTTTTTAATGGTAAATTTCATTGTGGGGAGAGAATGGAGGGTGGCTGACTGCCTTTAAAAAAAAAAAAATAAAACCCCCAAACCCACCCTTCTGCATATGATATCCTGCCTGAGGTGTTTTGCAGTCTTAAATGTCACAGAAAGTTCTTGATTTCTGTGAATTTCACATGCAAATAGTTTACAGTAATAAGTATTATAAAAGAGCAGTTACTCTTCGTGTTACAACTACTCCTTTTTTATCTGTTCTGTTGTAAAACAAGAGCTTTTCTCAATCCAAGAGTGCCCCTTTCTGTATGGAATGCTTAGGATTTGGATGATAGCTGTTGTAACTTGCCTTGACTGGAGTATCTTTTCCTGGAGCACTTTTCTCACTGCTATAAATAAATGTAAAATAACATCTCTATTAAAATAAACAAATTACACTGTGTGTGATGTGCTCTCCTTTCGCACACTGGAACTTCCCAGCTGAGTTTAAACTATGATTCAGTGCTGAAAAATGGTTGGATGTGAGGATGTGTAAGGCCTGGGATGCTGTTAGGAAAACAAGTGGGTTTAGCAGCTCCTGTGTTTTCATGTTTTTGTGATAGAAGCAAGACTCCTGCTGCTTTGGAGCACCCTCTGGATGCCTGCTGGCACTTGGTGACTCCACCACCTTCTGGGGTGGAAACCTGCTCCCAGCTAAGGTCAGTGGGGCTCCTATCAGCCTGCGGGAGTTGTCATCCCAGAAAACTCAGTAGCCTAGTAGCCTTTGTGTTGCTAGTGGTAAAATTCTGCTGATCAAGTCCACAACCAAGCAGGTTTGATGCTAAACTGGAAGCTAATTTTATCCCAGCTGGAAATATTCCTGTTTGGGTTCCAGCCACAAGAGGAGGCTGAAAGGAAACGTATTGTCAAGCTGAGCTCGGGAAGAGCAGCTCCCTCCCCAGCTGGACTTTGGTATTGGGAAGGAAAATGATTCTTTGCGGGTGGAATCCAGGTGATTTTGGCCTTTTGCTCTCCCTCTTTTGGTGTTTGCCTCTGGAAAGTGTGGGAGGGAACCTGATACCACCAACCAAACCACTGTTCCCTGCGTTTATCTTGGCACTGAGCCCTTGACTCCCTCTGCCAGGGAATAAATGGCACAGCAAAAAAAAGGAATGGCATTTTGAGGGGTTAAAGGTAAATGGAGCAGATAAAGACAAGCGAGGAGCTGCTTTATGGGATGGAAGGTGCCACGTGGAGCTTTGCTGCCCTGTACCGAGGAGATGCAGCCGATGGGAGCGGGAAGGATGCTCGGATCGGAGCGATGTGATGATGCCGGGATGAAGGCCAGAGCTTGCCTGCTGGCTGTGGGAGCTGTGGGGAAGTTCCCACACTGCCCGCCACCCAGAATCCAGCCTGCCTCACCAAGCAGGGGCAGAATTGGGAGCAGATGGGACTATCGCTGCCCTGTGGGAAAAATGTCGTATTCCAGCAGGCGCAAGGGCCACAGGCACACACAAGGTCACAGAGCTATTAATAAAGCCAGGGCCTGCTGGAGTATGTGAAACTCGGGAGAGGGACTCATGGAGACAGAGAGCAGAGCAATGCAGGACCAGGGGTCTCAGACAAGCCCTCCATCCCATGGGAATGTGGTTGGGCCATGGCTCAGGAGCTGTGGGGAAAGCAGATGCCCAATTTTGGGCTGGTTTCATGACTCTGGTGTGGGTTTGTGTTGCTCCTATAGCAGGATTTGGGGTGGAAGTGGGGGTGTTTCATATTAAACCCCCTGGACAGCCGTCCCCTCCCGGACAGCCGTCCCCTCCCATGGCTTTCCCGGCACTGAGGCCGATGTCTTGCCCCTGCCTGGCTGAGGAGGAGCCATCTGTTTTTAAATTTCCGAGTGGAAGGAACGCAATTAGGGAAAGGCTGGTCATGTGGTGCTATTTATATCTCAGAGGGGCAGGGGAGCATCTGTCTCTGCAGCTCCAAGCTCAGCCCAGGGGTGTGCCGGGACCTCCATGCTGGAAACAGAGCGGTTTCCTTGTTTTTGCTCCTTGATGGTCCCAGTTGGAATTGGATATCTGAAACCTGAACCTATTCCTTATTGCTCCTGGGAGCTGCAACCAGGCGTATCCCTGCTAACAAGTCATTACTCCTGACTCCAGTAATTCCAAGACCAAGAGTCTGAAGAGATGACGCTTGGAAGCATGTGGATGATGTATGGGAATACTCACAAATGAGCAAAACAAGGGCATAATTAGGGAGGCCAGAGGGAGTCTGGAAGCAGTGATAAAGCAGCCTGCAGCTCTCTGGCGAGGGCAAGGCAAGAGACCTGGAGAGGGATCACGTCATCTGCAGCGCTGCTGCCAGACTCCCGCAAGGTCGGGGAATGGGATGTTCTGCACGGAGCTATGTGAACTATTTTTTTCCTATATAAATAAAATATCTCCGAGGTGAAACGGAGCCAAAGACGGGGGGAGGTGAGGGGAGGGAGGGGGTTTGAGAGGAGATGGAATCGAGCCAAAGTTGGGGCAGCCTTTGGGAAAAGTGGGGGCTTACTATTTTTGTAAATAAAACAGGCCGGTGGCAGAGTTAGCATCATTGTTTTTGAAAAGAGAAGGGGAAAAGGCCTTTTTTATGGCACATCCTGCTCGTCTTTTCCCCTTCTTCCCTGTTACAATAGTGTGGGACGTGGACCCCTGGGTAAGCCAGAGGGTCTGAGGTGGAAATGTGAGAGGGGTGTTTGCAGCCTTTGCCTGGAACACAGGCATCATCCCTCTGAGGGCATCATCCCCCCAAATAAAGTGCTTTTTCCACTTGGCAAATACATCTGTTACTCTTTAGGCTGGCCCGTGCCTTGGCCTGTGCTGGCAAACAGTCCTGTAGATGTAAACACGTTATCCATGTCCACGTTATCCATGTCACGGGGCAGCTGCATTGTGAATAAAGGCACTGGGGATGGTTTCTGGTCCCAGGCACTTGTGGGAAGCCAAGGAATCTATTTTCACTGTAGGATATCCCCAAAAATATGTACAGCCTCTTCCTTGCATTGCAGGCAAGAGGGAGTCATTCTTTTTGACCACGCAGGCACAGGGCTGATCAGGAAAGCTGACACCCCATTTCTGTTCTCTTTCATGAAAAGAGAATTTATTCTCTTGGGCTTTATATATTTTTAAGTAAAGGTGACAGCTTTTCTTCTCTCTTTATTCCCTCATGTATTTTAGCAGCAGCATTTGAGTGATTTTTTTTTAATAGTTTGGGGAGGGCTTTTTTTTTTTTTCCCCCAATGCCAGCTCTTTGCTGTTGGTGGACAATAATGAGCTGTAGATCACAAGGAGTGAGGGAGAACCTTTTCTGTGGGGTTTCAGGGAGGGCAAGCGCAGCACCACGACACCCAATTTGCTTCAAGAGAAGAAGGGTGGTGATTTTTTTACTCAGTTTGTGTTTTATCTTAACTACGATGGCCTAATTCAGTGCTTCTTGGGTGCCCAAAAGGTGAAAGGGAGTCTTGCTCATCCTGAGCATCCTTGGAGCCTGCACTGCCCTGTGTGTGCTCCCAGCCCCAAGAGTTTTCCAGGCTGACTGTGGTTGGAAGGTGCAACAACCATTTCCTGTTTCTACCAAGTTTGAACTAAAAGAGGCTGAGGAACACTCAGTATTCACAGCAGAGGTGGGAGGATGGGCCACTCAACAGGCTAAAAAAGGCTCAGGACGAAAAGGAAAATGCATGATAATTGCACTTCCCTTTGGGAAGTGGAGCTGGAGGAGCTGCCCCTGTTTCTCCCGACCTTTCCAGGTGGCTGTTGTGGTGCTGAACGCATTTTATCACACTCACTTGATGGAAATCAGGAGATGATGCATCTGCTGCAGGAAGCAATCATGGGAACGCCCTGAGCTTTGATGTTTCCTGGGATGCTCCATTTAGGAGTCAGGGCGAACAGCAGAGCCTGTTTTCCAGCCTCTGCTGGGACACCCCAAAAGTTTGCAGCGTCATTTAGTGCTGGTTTATTTATTAAGGTCAGGCAGACTGAGGGCTTTGCTTTCTGCTGCCAGGGAATTTAGCCAGAGGGAGAAGTGGCTGAGCATCCCCTTCCCAAACCAGCCCTGCCATCAGCCACCCACAGTCTTCACACACTAAAAGGTGAACACAAACTGGGGATTAAAAGAACACTCCACTGTATTTTAGCAGCCAAGTTTTTTAAGGATTAAAAACAAAGCTGTGGAGCAAGCAGCCACATGTGTGAAATGGGCGGTCAGAGCACCTTCCCATGGGCTCCCAGGCTGCGTTTGGGGCAAAAACCTCACAATTAAGTGGGGAAAAAAAGGGAATTAGGAGCTTCTGCACAGAAACACCTGCAGGAAAAGAAAGGGAGCAGTGACTGAGCATCCCCGTAATGGTCCTGGTGAGACAAGGCAAAGGATTTCACAGCAGGGCAACACAGGGAAGTGATTTTAGGGAAAGGGTCGAGTGAAAGTACAGGAGACCCCTGCACAGTGCTGGCCCTGTCTCAGCAGCCCCCCATTGACCCCCCAAATCACAGAGCAGCAGCATTTCAAAGGATGACACAGCACTGGTGGCTAAACCTCCATCCTCTTCCTTCGACCTCCCCGTCCCTTCCCCCTGGGGAATTTGGGTTCTCTTGCCTAAAACAAGTGGTTGACATGCCCCAGGACTAAAGGCCAAAATTCAGGTTTATTGTTGGCACTCCAGTTCCTGTGATCCACCAGGCCCACCGTGATCCAGCCCCTGGCAGGGGCTCCGTGCTCGGCATCTCCTCAACAGCGGATGCTCTGCTGCAGAAGCGCTTATAAATTAAGGATTTATGGGGTTGTTTTTCTTCATCCCTGCTAGGAATCATCGTAGAGAGGGTTGTTGTAGTTGCCCCAGGAACCGTAGTCGTGGTCATCCAAAAGCCTTCCGTAGGAGGAGTGCCTGCCAGAGAAAACAAACCTATTGATCTGGGGATTTGTTAGCTATTTTACCATGGGGTGAAGAAATAGTCACACAAGGGCTCCCTAGGTCGGGCTTTGGGATATTTTAAGAGGAAGCACCAGGACAGAAGATAAGTCCAGGCTGGATTTTGCCCCTGTTGAACCAGACTAGACAGGGCAGGGAATTAAAACAAGACCTTTGCTCATCTCAGCTGTCAGCAGAGCCTCATTAGGGATGCTCAGCGCTGGGCTGTGCTGCTGTTTATTGTCCCAGTCACAGCAAGACCCACGGCAGCAGCCTTCCCAAGGGATAATTACTGGTTATGGCTATGCTGAGCAGTGTCTCTGGCATTTGAGCGAGGCTCTTGTAAAATGAGGAATTAAAACTCTGCTTTCCAGTATAGAAGGGGTAGGAAACGCAGCCGTGCTGGGACCAGAGGCTACACATCACCCCACCATGCTTGGGGACAGCATCTCCTCAGGGCTTTGCCCTTGAGCATCACCGTTGTGATGGTGTGAGGGGCTGAAACCTCGGAGTGGGGGGCACTCCAAAAATAGCCTTACCTGATCTTGAGGTATGCTGCTGCCCCGAAAACCAGCACCACCACCACGATGACGGTCACGGTTATGGCCACGATGCTCCCTGTGGATGATCCATCAGAAAGGGCAAGGTTCAGCCCCGCCAAATCCCAGCTCTATGGCACTGCCCCCATACCCCACCTGCTCCCAATACACCCATGCCAGCCATCTCTGACAGGGGGAATATTCCCTTACTGCTTCCCAAAGAGGATGCAGGGCACCCCTATATTTTTACAATGGCCCGTTTCCTATAAAGTCGGGGGACTGGGGATAAAACAGAGGTGGGCTTTGCTTGGGGGCTATGGATCCACTTCTTGAAGCTCCCCCCAGCACCAGACAGCCAAGGCTGGAAAATACTGCACATCCTCTCTTTTCTGACCTTATGGAGCACTTTTCAGCTACCTGAGCTCACATAAGGAGACAGGGAAAAGCCAGTATCAACTCAGTGAGGTGAACAGGAGGGAGGAGAAAAACCTACCTCAACCTAACTCAGGCTGCACCCACCACCCAGTCACTCATTTCCTCTCATCCCTAAGTGTTTCAAGTCAAATTTACAAAACTAAGGATTTTATTCCTGTCTCCAGGCAACCGAGATTTGTCATCTATGACTCCCCTTCTCTGCCAGTGGAGCAGATAACACAGTCCCCTCCAGGAATGCTGCCGAGTGATGCTCCCAGGAAGCTGACTACCTCTTCCCTTCCACTTTGGGGGGTCTGCCCCTGCTGTCTGAGCACCCTGAGGCTGGCACTGTATCTCTGAGGAGGGGTGGTGCTCACCTGCACTCAAGGCACGTGGCACCTCCTCCATGGTGACTCCGGTGGCTTTGTCAGAGGCCGTGGCATCGGCTGCACTGGGGCTCATCACAGTCACTGGGGGAAACGTTGGCTCCATGGCCAGGCTCGATGCCATGGCCAGTGACCCCAGGGAAGGGGCATCCTCGGTCAGCATCGGTGGCTGGGTGGTGCCAGGGCTTGCGAGGACAGGCGTTGGGGACAGGACTGAGTCTGGATCGCTGGTGGGAAGGGAAGCGGAGGACGAGGACGCAGCTGAGCCCATGGGGCTGGAAGCTGCCCCCAAATCCACAGTGCTTCTTGCCAAGCTGGCAGGATTTGCTGTCCGAAGAGCTGGAGCTGTCTCCGAGGTGGGTGGCACCGAGCTGGGGTTGGAGGCCGCGGAGGGACTGTCTGTTACGGCGATGGAGCTCACAGTGGTGGAGACGGGAGCAGGGGACAGTGCTGCCACAGGGGTGGCATTGTGGCCACCCCCCTCCACTGGCCCCGAGGACATCCCATCTCCGGATGGTCCCGTGGGCACGGGCAGGGAGGGCTGGTCAGGAGCTGGTGTGGGGACATCTGCATCCCTGGAGTCTGGTGGCACTGGGATCCCCTGCCAGAGGAAGGGGGGGCTGATGGGGTGCAGGGGTGCTTCTGGGGAGTCATCGCCCAGTCCTAGGAATGAGACAAAGAAATATTAAAAACAGGGAAGGCCTTGGGGTGACCTGGGATGTGGGGAAGCACTAAAGGTTTGGGGAGTTAAGCTGGAAATAAGTTTGGTTTTACAACGCTGAGAACCATCTAAAACAAAGAGATGGAAAATGGAGTTGTGTACCTGGAGGTGAGGTTTGAACCAGACCGGTTGCCCTGGCATAAATCAACCCCCATTTTTTCCCCAGGCTTGGAATCCTCCCATTCCCAATCACCCCCTCCATCTTTCCAGCATCTCCTCCCAGCAGCAGGGGAGGAAGCTCCTCCTCGCAGCAACCACTGTGCAGCTGGGAACGATAACACAAGACGCCTCTTTCTCCTCTCCCCCCATTTCCTTGTGCATTCATTCGTCTCCATTTCTTAGCATGAAGATGAGTCATTTTCTCCTCTGTCCCCACCAGCTGACTGCTGGGGCTTTTTTCTCCCCCTTTCTAGGCCTGAACTCAGCACTGGTCCAGCACTGGCAGCTGGCTCCCTCAGTATGGTTGGGATGACGGAAGAGTGTGCCAGCACTACGTGACATTGGGAGGCATTTTTATTCCCTCTATTCATTTATTTACACCCCCAGAGCATCCCAAATCCAGCACTGGGAAGAGCAAGAACTCATTCCAGCTGCAATGAACTAATTACATGAGTGTGGAGGACAAAACCATTCAGTGTCTGTGTGTGTAGAAATGGTGGGATGTGGCACTGGGGAGCAGGGACTCACTAATCCAACCAACATTTCTTTCACTGGTACTGTGGTGCTGAAGTGAAGGACCCCATTTCCCAAGAAAAAGGGTCTTGGAGGTGGGACTGAGGCTGTGGCTGCTCTTCTCTGCCAGGGACAGGTACTTGGAGATGTCTCTGAGCTTTCACCCTCCTCAGGCTGAGGACACAAAGCTAATAAACCTTAGCATAAGGGAGAGGAGATGGATGACAGGCTGGAATCTGGTCACTGAATAAGCCACCTGGCTCAGCACTGTGGCTTTCCAGACTCCCACAGCATCAGAGAAGCCTGGAGCAAGCATCCTTCAGTTCAAGGTCCAGAATCCATCTGTGTTTCAATAATCCTTGCTCCGACACACCTGGACATTCCAGACTTCTCCAACAGGTAGCAGGCAGCCTCTGCAGCCCAGCATGCCCATCAAGATCCCCCCAGGGCTGGGAGCACCTTGAAAGTTTGTCACCTCTGTAAATGTAGATGCTCCCAGGCTCTCTGGGACACAGGGCAGATTTCCATCTCTGGGCAAAGCCACCTTGATGTCCCCAATTGCTCGGGGTCAGCAGAGCTCCCATGATCTGCTCGAACTTTGGAGGCAAACCACTAGAGAGCTGGGAAAGCTGGCAGTGCTGCAAGCTTGGATGAGTCAGGAAGTTTCCGATAATATCTAAGGGGTATAATATCTAAGGGTGAGCCAGGACTGGATGCAGGAACAATCTTTGGCTGCTGGCTGAGTGCTCCTGGCCAAGAAGGTCACAAGTCACAACGACACTTCCCAGGAGAGAGAGCTCAACTGAAGGCAGCACACTGCTCAGCTCAGGCCTGGTTTTCCCTGTGTCTCCCTACCAGCAAGCCCTGCCTGTGCCAGCACTGGGCCATCCTCTGCCTCCTCCAAGCCATCAGCTCCATTGGGTGATCTGGGACCCAGCCCTGTGGGCCCCCTTCGGGTCCAGCTCTCACCTACAGCACATGATCCCAGGAAATCCCAGCCACGATTCCAGAGGCAAGGCAAGCAGCTTCTGAATGGAGTCAGTATCCTCAGAGTCAGGACCTGGCTGAGGACCCCATTGGGATGCTCCAATGTCCCCCCATGTCACTCCACCCAGCTCATGGACAACCTGTGCCATAGAGCATGCAGTTTAACTGCCAGTCCTGTCCTCTACCATCACACCTGAAAGGGAAGATCAAAGGGAAAAAGAAAAGCCAAGGAGCATGTTTCCTTGCTTCCCCCAACACCCGGTCTGTAGGAGCTGCTGCTGGGAGCAAGAAGCAGAGCAGTTCACTGGAATAAGGGACAAAATAAACAACTACAAAACTCCTTTTAAGACCACATCCAGTGGCTAAAAAAACTCAACCAGGGGCTGTCAGAGGGACTGAGGGATGTCAGCTCCCAAAGGATGCCAAGCATAGCTCAGCCCTGAGGAATTTGCCCATCTAATTCACTTAAGGCAGTTGACCACCCCGCTGGAATCCAGCACAGAGCTGAGGCAGGGGACTGCCAGGACTAGGTAACCACCTGGGAAAGCAGCAGGGCCACACTTCAGAGCCCCACAGGAGCTTTGGAAAGCCCTTTTTCCAGATTGTCTTCACTAGGAATACAGAAAACAGACAAGGAAAGAACAACACAAAGTCCAGTAATTCTGCTTTTGGGGAATATTCACCCTAATGACCTGCCAACCTAAGGAATGAGCCATCCATGTGATCGACTGGCTCCCTTTCCTATTGCCATGCTGCTCTCCTGGCTCCTGGAAGCCACACAGAGGGGCAGGTCTTGCCCTTGTGGGAGCTGAGCACTTCTCATGCTCTGTTTGGGAAAGAGCTGCCTGACCCAGGCTGGTAACCTCTCCAGCAATGCATTTCCCAGGCACTCCAAAAGCCGTGGCAGCAAATCCTAAATTGCTTTGCCGGCTGAAACACAGCATAAAAGCCACTGGAGAACATCTCCAGGCTGAGTGAATGACATCAGATGGAGCAGCCTCGCTGGAGCAAACAAACATCCACTGATAAGGCAGAGATAGAGCTCTTAACAAGCTTCACTGCAGAATTCATTGTACTTGACATAACCACCAGAAGATCCACATGATCTAACCCACACCCCTACTCTCAGCCCAAATTAACTAAGGCACCCAAGCCCCAGCTGCAGTCAGGGGTGCTCCTCCAGCAGCCAAGGCCACAGGGATAATGAAAGTTTCCATAACATGAATATTATTCATTCCGCCTGCCAGCAGCGTATCCTGACTGTACTTAAACAAGGAATCCAGCCACCTGTTCTGAGCAAGAAATACAACAACAGGATGAAAACAAGCCCCTGGAACATGGAGATCCGCTGAGCACCCATATCATACTGTGCCTCTGCAGCAAGATTGGGTACCACTTTCTACATCAGCTTATCAGCTCAGCAGCTGCTTTTGGGGCAAACATCAAAAAAACCTCATGTAACCAAGACCATACCCAAGCACCAGACTACTCTTTGAAGTAAATGTCTACAATAATCTCACTCTTTAAACTATCCAGAGCAAGCAAAAAAGAACTTTTTGCAGGTCCTATATTATGCTGGTCTTCACCAAGTGCTGATGACAGAACAGCCCTGACTCCCCTGCTCCTGCAGTGTGTGTTGGTTTATAACCTGGTTAAGTGATGCAGAACAATAAAACAATCTATATTTAAATATAAGGATTTCCTGTTCACGACCTCGTTAGCTTGGCTTTGGTTTCTGTGGCCAGGGATTCCCATACCTTGCACTGCTTTCTTTGCAGTTCCCCTCCTCCCTGTTTATGCTCAGTTGTAACCTTCACTGTGGTTTTTAGCTGTGAAACCGGTACCATCTGGCTGTGGATGGCAAAAACCCTCCTTATGGTGGCTGGGACTAAACAAAACTCAGTTTTGCTTTGGGTTCAACTAGTTTTTCCAGCTGTTCAGCCCTGCAGTGCCTCACCCTCCCTGTCACCACTCAGTTTGGGATTTGGTGACGTTCACTTCTCTCCTGCCTGGCTGGAGGCCCCATTTGCAGCGCACAGGAGTCTGATTGATCTCTGTACTGATGTGGGGGAAGGAACACAGAGGATGTAGTGGTTCTTTGGGCTCTTCATTTGTGTCTTTGTTTTTCTAGGGCACCATTGTGGAGCCCTGCCTCATTATCCCCCAAAAATATGATGGGGATGCCTGGGAGCAGCTCTGCAGGCTCTAAGCTCTGTCTCACACCCACCAACCTTTGCATGCCATCGCAGAGGGAACACCCAGCTGGATTAGTAATGGAAAAAGGTAGCTCCTGGGGATATCTCTGGCTGCTATGGGGCTTCAATTAGTAAACCAGAGCCAATGTGGAGACTCCTGAGGTCCGAAGCAAAGCTCCAGCACTGCATGTGTGTGCTGGTGACCCATAATATGGGCAGCAGCACCTCTGGGTGATGTGCTGCTCCCTTGCCTTCTGCTCCATCACCTCTGTTTTCAGTGTCAGGTTCTTTTGGTGAAGGTATAAAACTGGCTCTGAGAGGAGGAAGAGACCAAAGGAAGAAAACCAGGGACCAGAAGCACCAGCAGATAAAGGCAAAGCTATTCCCTGATGGTGCAAAGAACCCAAGGCCGTCAGATCAAATAAATCTGCAGTTGCTCTGATTTACTGGCGAGCCGAGCCGGCTTCCTGCGTGATTAGTTTTATTCTGCTGCATGGTCATTAAGTGCTTTAGGTCTAATTGCTCTGAAGCTTTCTGTAGCTAAGGGAAAACAGCTCCACAATAGAAATCCATGTGCTATATCTATGTGTCCCTCACCATCCTGAGGCTCTGTCCCAAGCGTGCAGCCGGCCAGGACACCCCAGGGATGTTCATCCTACCGATGAGCCACCCCATCAGTATCCACTTCCCTGGATGTACCAGCATCTCTTGGAGGTGCACAGCCTGGCTTTTGCAAAAGGCAAGAGCAAAATCCAGGTGAGGATTTGGGGAATCTGGCAGTCTCTGCTACTCCCAGCTGAGAACAACTTTTAAAATCCACATGGCTGCCTGCATGCTGAACAGTCCCTGTGAGCAGCTCCTTCCTTGCCTGGGATGGGTGTCCAAGTTCTCCTCAGGCAACACCAGCCACATGATCCCGACCCAGGGGTGAGGACTGTTGATGGTATAACAAACCCACCCTCCACGCAAAGAAAATGTGGTGCTTCCCCCCCAAAGCGAAGTGTTGCTTAATTATTCAACTCCTGAAGCCCTTCATCCTGAAGCTGCAATGGAATTAGAGCAGAAAAGAAGGTGAAGAGGAGTCTAGGTGGTTGGGATGATGGCAGATGGACCTGCCTGCTTGGGACACCTCACAGTACTTTTTCCCAGGCGGATGTCTTGGATATGACTCCGGAGCCAGCCAGGAATGTTGCAAACAGCAGCTCTGCCCAAGTGACAACATAACAGCTCCGTAATTTTCCTGGCTAGCTGCTAATTACTGCTTCTAGGTGCAGCTTTCAACATGCATCAGCCCCATTCCAGCCCTTCCCATGAGGAGAAGCAACTCAGTTCGGCAGAGGAATTTTGGAGCATCCTCTGGTCTCAGAGGCTGATTGCTCCTTTGGGCTGGGAGAAGGGGATAATTAACTACTCATCTCTCCTGTCCTTTGGGTGGGCAGAGCCAGGAATGCTCAAAGCTTTACCTCCTCCATGGCAGCCTAAAACAGCCCCTGGGGCTCTCAGGTCCCCAAAAAGCAGCTTTTCCACCCCAGGTCTCCAGGAAGAAGCACTCAAAACCTTTAAAGCCAAGAGCTGCCTCTTGCAGGTACTTCAAAATGCCTCAGCTGGGGCACAGGGTGAATTGCTGAAGGGGAAAGCAGGCTCGAGGCTGGGCATCATCTCAGGAAAGCAAAGCAGGTTTGAATTTACATCCCGAGCAAGGAGTAATAACAGGACCAAAACTTCCTTGTGCGAGATGCTGTTATTTCATTACGTGGCCAGGCAAAGCCCAGACTTATTTTACTCCTGCCCAGTGACGTCCTTGCTGTCACTAAGTCCTGAAAAATGAGCTCGAAGCATATTTAAATCGTGCTTTGTTTCCTCCCAAGTGATAGACATATATACGTTTAAGAATTATTTCTATGGGGACAAAAAAGTTGTAGAAAGCATCTGAAAGATGCTCTAGGGGTGTTTGGGAGCAGCCCGAGAGCCATGGGACCGTAGTCCAGGGAAATCTTTCCCAGCTTTTCTGCCAAGCCTCACTGGCGTTGGTGCTTTAGAGAGGGATGGTCGTGGGAACAGCTTCGGGTTTGGCCCGAGTGCTGGGAAAAACCCGCCTCCCAACCCCAAAGGTTGGCTCCCAGCAGAGGCTGGCTGCTTTTGGGGCAAATTTGGGCCAGGCAGAAGCCCATGAGGGAGGAGAGCAGCATCCCCAGCATCCCTGTGGAGCAAAATGTTCATCCCCATCCCTCCCAAACGCATTTGTTTGGAAAGCACAGAAACAGGAGCTTGTTGGCAAACTCCCCCTTTACAGGAAGAAGGATTCATTCGGCTCTCCCTCCCCTCACACCACCGGGGTCACTTATCAGGGGAAGGTTTCCCACAAGCTGATGTGGTTCGGGGGGATGGTTTGAGGTCCTGCAGCCACGACCTGCCCAGCTGCTGTTGTGGGGACGCGGCTGAGGGCTGTGGGGCTGTCACAGGGAGCTCAGAGCCCTGCTGCCTCGTCCCCTCGCGCTGCTCTGCCGGCAGGGATTGATGATGACAGCTTTGCCCGATGGATTTCTCCTCGCGCGCGTCCCCGGTTATGCAAGTGTGTTTTCCATGTTTCTGAGCAAGCAGCTCCTCGTGTTGTTTGTTAAAAACCCAGCCGGGGTGGGTGGCAGGGTGACCAGCGCTCGCTGTCGCATCGGCCGGGGACAGAGCTGTCTCCTCTGACTGTCTCAGTGGGGGAAAAGGTGTCAAATTGGGTGTTTCTGTGGAATAGGGAGGCTGGTGCTGCTG
>VZRE01013126.1:413011-426276 GCA_013396775.1 Cephalopterus ornatus
CATCCCGCTGCTTCCCAGTTCCACGCTGGTGATCCTCCACCTGCCTCCTAGTCCCACCCCGGTGTTCTCTCGTGCCTGTCCTGGTGCTTCCCCATCCCATCCTGCTGCTCTCCCGGTCCCATTCTGCTGAACTCCTGTATCCCCCGCAGTCCCACCCCATCCCAATGCTGACGTTGTCCCATCCCAGTGCTCACCCTGTCGCCCTGCTGCTTTCTCCAGTCCCATCCCAGTGACTCCCTGTGTCTCCCTGGACAATCCCATCCCAGTCCTTCCCCCACGCCCAGCCTTGTGTTTACCCAGTCCCCTCCCTGGGCTCCCTCATGTGTCCCCAGGTCTCATCCTGGAACTCCCCAGCACTCCATTCCAGTGCTCCTCTTGGCTCTGAACCCCTGAATCCTTTGGGGGCAGGGTATCCTGGCTGGATCCTGGAGCAGGGCTGGGATGCTCTTCCCACCTGTTGATGGGACGGTGCTCAGGGGTGCCCAAATACCTTTTGCCATCCTTGGCAGCACTGGGAAGGGGGGATGCCGCGGGAGGGCAGTACCTGTTCAGCAGGTATGTGAGCGTTCCCGTGTTACTTCCTAAACGTTTGGGAAGCAGGAAGCCGCAGGCAGCAGCCTGCTCAGGGCTGGCAGGAGATAACTACAGGTAGGGCTGGGCAGCTGATGTCCCCCTTGCAGAGAGTGCCAGCACTGGAATTTCGAAGGAGCTTTCCTCTCCGCTGGGAACAGTTTGGGTTTGGCCTTTTGGCAGGGCTGGTGACGGCACTTGGCAGAACCTGCCAAACCTGTGCTGGCAGGAGGAAACCAAGGGTGGCCGACCTGTTTTGGGGCTGGGGTGCCCCGTCAGAACAAGGCAATGCCCTGGGTGGTTGCTCTCCTGCAGTTTGGGCTTTCCCGGTGGAGCATGGGGGTGTTACAGCAAAATAGTCCAGTGCCTGGGATACTTTCCTGGGTTATCTTTGGCTGCTCAGAAAGGAGTGTAGCCTCAGATAGTGGAGCCGGGTTCTGTGTGCATCAAAGAGATGAGGGTGTTTGCACCCGCAGCACCTGGGTGCTGTGATCCGGGGGGCACAGCCCCCCTCTCTCCAGAGCTGGCGCTGCCCCAGGGCGGTCCTGCCAAGGGGCTGCCAGCCCGGAGGATGCCAGAGCTCTGCATCTGGTTGCAATAAGGGTGGGGATCTCATCTTGGTGGGGATCTTTCCATGTCGAGCTGTGAACTCGGTCACCGCGAGTGAAGTCAGCCTCCCTCCCTGCTCCACCGCGTGCCCACGCCGCCCGCAGCTGCTTCCCGCGGGGAAGCCGCCCCGTGGCTCATCCTTGGCTCCTGCCAGGCAGCTCCCACCCTGCCGCTGGGCTGGAGGGGGCGGTGGGCTCCGTCTCCTCCCCGCCGGGCTCTTTTGGAGCTCTGTTACACAGAGCATGTCATTAGCACGGCAGTGGCTATATATAGCCAGGAGAGAGGTGTGCGCCGGGAATGTCCCTGCCGTGGGACGTGGGGGACTGCGGAGGCTTGGCTGGGCAGCTCCCACCACTGTTTCCAGGGTGCCGAAGGCTGAGTGAGAAAACAGGTACCAGGAGACGAGGCTGCCAGGGTTTGGCTGCGCAAGCTGTCCACTCTCTGAGAGACCTCGACGTGCACCCACTCGGGATGGGAACACCCCCTGCCTCGGCCTGTCACCCTCGCGGGAGCCGCCCAGCACCCTGCCCCGTCAGGCAGGACCTGTCCCCGCTCCCCTGGGTGCCACCGCGGCGGGGTGAATCCCTGGGGAGGGCCGGGCTGGGAGCCGGGCCGTGCTGAGTCAGTGCTGGTATGCCAGCGATCCGGTTACCGCCGCCGTGACGCGCCGGGGCTCAGCCGCATCTCAGTTTCGCCCAGTGGCCACGGAGACCAAGGTGGCCTCTTTCCTGGCTCACTTCGTGCTGCACTCCAGGGAGACCACAGAGCGCCTTCCAGTGCCTAAAGGGGCTCCAAGAGAGCTGGAGAGGGACTTGTCACAAGGGCTTGGAGTCACAAGACAGGGGAAATGGCTTCACTCTGACAGAGGGCGGGTTTAGATCAGGTATCAGGGTGAGGGTGGGGAGGCCCTGGCACAGGCTGCCCAGAGAAACTGTGGATGCCCCATCCCTGGAAGTGTCCAAGGCCAGGTTGGACGGAGCTTGGAGCAACCTGGGATAGTGGAAGGTGTCCCTGCCCATGGCAGGGGTGTCGAAGCAAGATGCGCTTTACAGTCTGTTCAAACTCAAGCCAATCCGTGATTCCATGATTCCGGACCTCCCTGGGGATCCATCCCTGCATCCTCCCAGGGCAGAGGACCAGCTGGCTGCCTGCAGGCAGGGCTGTGTGCCCCAAACCCCGCCCCTCTGGCTCCTGGACCCCCGTGCTGGGGCGTTGGTGGGTGGAGGTGGTAGGCAGGGACTGGCTTTCCCTTCTCCTCGCCCTGGGGAAAAGCTGATGCTGCCAGGGAAGGGGGGCTGTGGGCACAGCTGCAGAGCCCATTGCCGGTCCCCACCCTGTGGCTGTGGTGGGGTTGTGGTGGGGATGCCGGGGGCTCCCCGTCTGAGCCACCTCTGCTGCATTCCAGGCTTGGCATTCTTCAGCTGCGTGGGCGCCGACGCCAACGTCACCGCCGGGCACGGCACGGAGGGGCTCACCTGTGACACAGCCAAGGGGTGCACGGGTAAGGTGGAGGTGTGAGGATGCTCGGAGGAGCCGGAGGCGTTGGATGGGAGTTGGGCGGTGCAGGGGAGTGGGCCGGGATGGCACGGGAGCATGTGTTTTGTCTGGCAGAGCCGTGTAGCCTCCACGGAGCTGGGAAGCCAAGGCCACACGTGCTGTTTGCAGCTGGCCAGGCTCAGACCTGCTGCTCTAGGGTGCTGCTGCTTCTGGGCGGATCCGTAACCCCTCTGGGGGATTTCTTTATCCTTGCCACTCCCAGGCAACGGGACTCAGCTGCGGCGGCAGGGTCACTTCTCACGGTGCCCAGAAGAGTACAAGCACTACTGTGTCAAGGGGAGGTGCCGCTTCCTCGTGGCCGAGCAGGCGCCGGCTTGTGTGTAAGTCACTCCTGGTGACTGGCTAGGGGTGGGATGCCGTGCCCATCCTCCCTGGGAGAGCGGGATGAGAGGGGCACGGGCACCACGGTGGTTTTTGGGATCCCTCCCTTCTGCCTCCCCCTGTGCCGCGGGACAGGTGTGAGCGAGGCTACACTGGGGCTCGCTGCGAGAGAGTGGATCTGTTCTACCTGCGAGGGGACCAGGGCCAGATCGTCATCATCTCCCTGATCGCCGCCATCGTCACCCTCATCATCCTCATCGTCGGCGTCTGCCTCTGCAGTCAGTACGTCGGGGGAGGGGGAGGGGAGGGAAAGAGGGAAGGGAAGGAAAAGAAAGAGGGAAGGAGAGAAGGGAAAGAAAGAGGGAAGGGAAGAGAAAGAAAGAAGAGAAAAAAGGGAAGGGAAGGAGGGAAGGGAAAGAGAGAGGGAAAGGAAAGAGGGAAGAAAAAGAAGGAAGAGCTTCCTCTGGACTGGGAGCAAATCCTGCCCAGCTCTGCTGTCTCCAGGCAGGTCGAATTTGGGCTGCCCGAGCCAGGTGGGATATGGCTCTGTGGGTGCAGGGAGGTGACTGGGACATTCCTTTGGGGCTGAAGACAGGATGTGATCCCAGCTGGAGCCTTTGCAGCGTGAAAGCAGAGGGACAGGGAGCATCATGGCCACCATGCCTCATTCTGCCTCTTTTTTTTTTTTTTTTAATTATTTTCCCCCCCTGTCAAGCCACTGTCGGAAGCAGCGTAGGAAGAGAAAGGCAGAAGAGATGGAGACACTGAACAAGGACTCACCTTCCCGAAGCGAGGACGTGCGGGAGACGGGCATCGCATGAAGGTGCAGAGGGCCGGGCGGTGACTGAGCCGGTGTGACCGGATCCCCGCACTCGGGCGGGTGCCGAGGCCCACGGGCTCCGCTCTCTCCGCAGGAGCTCCCGGTACCTGCGGGCGGGTCCCGAGGGGCAGCACCGGCTGGCTCGATGGGCGAAGGCTAAAACGCATTCAAGGCGGCTTGAATAAAGGGGTGTCGGAAAGGTGTCCGCGTGTCGCCAGTGTCCTTGACGGGCAGCGGGGCCGGTGCCGGCGGGAGGCTGCGCTTCCGCACCGTGTCCGCCAGACGGCGACACTGAGCCGCGCGGGGCGGGCGCGGAGCTGCTGCTCCGGGCGCGGAACCCGCTCTGGACACGGGGGGCGCATCCCGGTCCCGGTCCCTGTCCCTGCCCTGCTCCCGGTCTCGGCTCCCAGGGACTCTGTCGGGCTCCTGACTCGGTTCTGGGCGGCCCAGGGGCTGTGCTGGAGCTGCTCCCGGTGCCGTCGCCGCTCCCGGTGCCGTCGCAGCCGCGTCTCCCCCAGGAGGGACCGAGCCGAGTTCAGCGTCCCCGGAGCGCTCCGTGCCGGGGCTCCTGGTTCTCCGGGGTCCGGTCCCACGGCAGCCCGGGGCGGCCTCGGCGTCCCAGGGCGTGACCGGGCGTGGGAAACGGGGCAAAAGTGGGGGGAAACAGGAGAGAAACGGGATAACCGGGGCCGTTCTCTCCCATCTCCCCACGTCGCGGGCTCTGGTGCCCGGCTACGGTCTGGATTCTTCCCAGGCAGCCACAGGTGATGGTTTGTTTCCCTCCCCTCGGTGTGGGACCCCCTCCCTCCGTGGGTCCCCGTGACTCTCCCGGTGGGTTTTGGCACCGATTCTCTGGGGCCCCCTCCTAGGGGGCAGCGGTGGCATCTGTCAGTGGGGCTGGAGGTCCCTGTTATCTCCCAGCGTCTCTGGGGGACATGGGGACCTGGCAGAGTGGGGGGTCCTTGGCAGTTCCCAATTCCCACCACAGAATCATCTCCCATGTGAACCGCGACCTGGTGACTGGCCACGAGGGCTCCACCTGCTGTGTCCCACCCAGTACTGGGACACCGGGAGCCAGCAGGTCTGGGAGTCTCCCAGGGGAGCTGGTGATCCCTCCTGCCACCAGGTTCCGTTCTGCCAGCAGAGGCCTCTGCCCAGGTCTCTCCCAGAGCAGCTGTCAGCAGGACAGACCTCTCCAGCCTGGCACTGGCTCTGACAGAGATGGGAAAAGTTCGAACTGGTGAGTGTGGGAGCTACTTCTGGGGGAACTGGTTTGCGCTGGGTGTCAGTCCTTCATCCCTGCCCAGCTTCATCCTTGTAGGCGGATGCCCAGGAGCCAGAGCTGGCAGTTTTTGGTGCTGCCATGGGGGCCGGGGAGGTGACTCTGGGACAAGGCAAAAAACCTCCTGTGATTGAAAACATCCTTTTTCAGCTCAAATCGCGCCATGGGATTCCTGCAGCCCCAGGCAGTGACTCCTTCCTGGCTGGACACAGGGAGCAATGACCACTCTGGTGGTGCCAGTCCCTCTAGAGGTGTTGGTGGCCCAAGCAATGCCAAGTGGCTGTGCCAAAGTGTGAAGAAGGCTCATCCCAGCACCCAGTCAAGGAGCATGGCCCCGAGGTGCCAAGGGACACTGTTTTGGGCACCTACTTCACCAGGTTCCAGGATCATCCCCTAGGGAAATAGATTATGGATTCCACAAAGCTGTTGGAATCCCTGGCTCTGGGCTGAGTGGCACCAGCATCACCTTTAAGCTGGTTCCCCCTCCTAAAAATGGCTGTTTATCTCCAGGCTTTGCTGGTCCTGCCTATGGGGATTCCAGCCGTGAGGAATACACGTATTGTTCTTTTTGGGAATGTGCTATACAACGTCCAGAAGAGAAATAAAATTAAAAGGAGGTAGACTCTGTTTCCTGTCTGTTTTTTGGGTGGTTCATGTTGGTGGCGGGGATGCTGCTGGCCCCGAGGAACTGGGAAAAGCAGGCACTGGGAAAGCAAGCAGGCCTGAAAGTCTCAGAGGTGGATAAAACTAATACTTTCAATCTTTTTTTTTAATGCTTTTATGAGGCACTGGCCGGGTAAATGCTGGAGACATTTTATTCAGCGCTGGGTTTTCAGTGTCTCGAGTAACTCCTGTCAGGCTTTTCCCATTGCAGCCCTGCATTCCCTGGTTGGAAGGTTGTAGTAATGCTGCTCCCACTCTGGAATTCCTGCATTGCTGCTAAATTCCTGCAGTACCCTGATGCTTTGGTGGGGAGCAGAAAGACTTGGGTGAGAAGGGTTGCACTGAGCAACAAGGATGGGGATTTAAAAAAAAAAAATCCAAACAAAAATCACCAAAACAAAATCATGGATTTTGCTGCTTCCTTCACATTCTTGGGAATGGGTTAGAGATCTGGTGGGATAAAAATACAGATGCTGAGGGTAGGAGGAAGGAGACTTGGTAAACAAAATTAATATAGAAAACAAATAAAAAGCCTCACTGCAACAGAGAGCGGAAAAGCCAAGTGATTTATGCCCAGGCTGGCAAGGGCTGGAGGGAATCCCTTGGGAATCAATGCTGGCTGGCATCAGCCAGGAGCAGCCCAGGCTTTCCCAGGAGTCTGCTGGTTTTACTGAGAGAATTTTTGTGGTTTGTGTTGTTTGGTTTTGAATGGCAGTTGAGTATTTTTGGGTGGTTTCCCCCACCATAAGCAGTGATGGTGACACACACGGAGATGTTCTTGGCTGGCTTAAGGGCATTTCTCCAGCTTTTCTTGGAATCCCAGGAGGTCACTGTAGTTGACACAGTCCTTGCTGTGTGCCTCCCGAATTTGAAGGATGCAAACTGAGGCTGGAAGAGAGTGGAAGCTCTGGGTGGTCACTAACACCTTGTGACACAGATCAAACCACTTCAGTGGGAGCAGAGGGATGTGAAATGGGATCTCATCCACACTGATGTACCAGGGGAGGCAGGAGGATTTGATAACTGTGTGAGTGACACGTGGGTCACTCACCCAACAGAACAGGATAAACCCCAACTTACTAACTGGAAAGAAATAGAATATCATTATTAATAAAAATGTGAATAATTGGAAATTAATATTTTGGGATGAGTGGTTTTGCTGGGTTTGCTTAATTTTTTAGAGCATTAGCTCCCAGGACTAGAGCTGGGATCTCTCCCTGCCTGCAGAGGCGCAGCCGTGCCCATTCCCAGCCCTTCCCACCACCGCGGAGGTGCAGAAGGCCTTTCCAGCAGCGGCGAGGGGACTGTTTTCATCTTTATTTTGGCTGCAGGAGTACAGGGGCAGTGTTGCTGGTGGGTTGCTGGCAGGGAACTGTGGGCTTGGTGGCACCTTCCGTCTGCTGGGCATTCTGCAGCCCAGCTCCCTTCCGATGTGCCACATTCCTGCGTGTCCACAGAGCTCAGCCTCACGATCCCACTCCATCTGGGCATGCCTGGAGAAGTCATCCCTGCTGTGGGCACCGGACGCCCACCAGCCGCTCCCTCTGGGCCCTTATCCCAGGAGGCAGGACTCCTGCTTGCACACCTCTCCCAGCTCCGAGCTCACCTGGAAAAGGGGGGAAGAGCAGAAGGGCAGCCCCGGGTGTGGAGTCTGGCACACCTCCACGGGTGTAGGGAGGGTCCGTGGCTGTACCTTGGAAGCACAAAGGAGCGGGGGTGCATCCGGGGTGCAGCAGGTGGAAGCGAAGGACACTCGCTGCTCCAACAGCTGCTCCAGCAGCTCCGCGCTGGCCTCGGGCAACGTCTGTGCCAGGCTCTCCCGCAGCCTGCGGCACAGGGAACAGGAGGTTAGTGGCAATCCAGCAGCATTCCATACCCGTACAGCACTTGGGGAGCGGGGGGTGCACCCGTGGATGGCGTGGGGGATGTTATGTGCTTCCCCACTATTTTGCTGCCATTTAGGCTCAAACCCACCGGCTCCGTCTGTGCATCCTCAACGTCTTGGACGAATTTCGATTGCATCCCCTGATGCAGGTGGTTTTTTTGGGACGGGGGTGCAGAAAAGGCTTACCTCTTCTTGAAGTCAAGGAAATAGAGATTGTTGTACTGCCCGCACAGCTGGCTGGCCGTTTCCAGGACGGGGGGCAGCTCTGCTCCCATCTGCTGGCGCTGCGGGCAGAGGAGGGGCTGTCACCAGGCTGGGAAAAGCCCCTGCAGGGATCTAGGGGGGGGTGCAGCGATGAGGGGGAGCAGGGTGAGCACCCAGAGACCCTTCCACCACTCACTTTGCTGTTCAGGCAGGCAGAGGGGTCCTTGGCTGAGCAGCATTCCCCCCGGATTTTCTCCGAGGCGTCATAGAGCTTGGCAAGGACAGCGTCAGGGAGGCTGGGGTGCCTCCGTGTCAGCTCAAACAGGGACCTGGAACGAGGGGCCACACGGGTTTTTATCACGGGTGCTGCTCAGAATGGGATGGGGGCTGCTTTGTGCATCTTTGTGCAGTCCCTGGGGTGGTGCCCCTGAGGGAATTGAGGATTAACCCAATACTTACCAAACCATATAACCAAGGGGGGAAGGAAGGGTCAGGAAATGGTTGGACTCAATGATCTTAGGGCCCTTGTCCAACCTAAATGGTTTTATTCCATGATTTTAACCTGGGTAGCACTTGCCTGGTGGCCTGGAGATCCCCCTCCTTGCCGCACAGCTCCCTGTTGGTCGACTCCGGTGCCTCTGGCAGTTTGGGAGCAGGCGCAGGGGGCAAGGCCAGGATGCAGAAATAGTTTTCCATCAGGTTTTTCCCCCTGCAGCAGTCGGCAAAGCGTCCGTCCCGGACCGACAGCGTGGTGCAGGCTCTGGCCGTGTGCTCCGAGAGCTGCAGAGAGGGGAGCAGAGGGTGTGTGGGCCCTCCACCACAATAGGGTGTGTTCTCTGAGCCCCTCCTGGGACATGGGAGGTGGTTTTGGGGTGGGCTCCAGGCTCCCCTCTACCTTCTTCTGCATGCAGTCCTCAGCCACCGAGTCACAGCACTGGGAAAACACCTCGGCAGCGTCTTCGGCCAGGGGGAGAAGGTCCTCAAAGGAAGCAGTGGGCACCTTCTGGGCCAGCGAGGCCAGGTAGCTGGGGAGCACAGGGTGTGTGTGGGGTGGGCTCAGGGGGCTTGGATCCCCCTTCCAGGTAACAGCTCCGAGCTGGGGGCGTGGGAGGGAGGTGATGGGGAGCACAGGGCTCACTCCGTGCCTGTGCTGTGCATGGAGCACCATCAGGGATTTACACGAGAGTTAAAACTTGTCTTTGCGAATGCTGCCCACAAGTGGGATCTGCAGTGGGAAATGGGAACATGCTCCCAGCCCAGCACTTATTCCAGGAGGGAAAGGCCATTTCCCCCATACCTAAAGGTGACTTTGTCCTTCCCGTATGCTGAGAAGCGGGAGCAAGCCCGGTTTGATGTCAAGGTGAGGAGGGAGAGGGTTTTTCTTTGCAGTTTCTGCCACAAAAAGAAGAGGGATGTGTCCTCCACTTCCCAGGCCATCAGGACAGGGCTCACCTGGCTTCCCAGGAAGTGAGGATGGGGATGAGCCCGGCAGTCCAAGGGGTCTCACCTCCTTCAGGAAGCAGGCGGTGGGTGCAGGGGAGATGCAGCAGGTGGAGACCATGGAGAGGCAGGTCCTGGTGGAGGCCAGCAGTACAGGCAGGGGCGCCTGGCTGTAGCTGCTGGAGTACTCGTACAGGTACCTGCGGCAGGGGTGGGATGAGGAGACTCGGCATACCAGGATCGGAAGATTGGGATCAGGACATGTAGGATTTGGAGGCATTAGGGTTTTCCAGGGATGAGATCCCTCTCCAGGTATCACCCCGAACTGCTGGATCACGGCACCAGCCGGTGCCAACACCCACCTGGGTTCAAACGGGCGCCGTCCCCACCCGGGCTTACCTGTCTGCAAATTCCCGGGGGTCCTTCCTGAAGGCCTGGCAGAGCTCCTGGTCAGAGGGCTGGAGGTAGCGGGGCAGCGGCTGGGGCGGGTGCCGCAGGGCCGCCAGGCACAGCTTGCGCTCCAGCCCCTCGTGGGTGCAGCACTCGGCCGTGCCGGGATGCGCCGGGAACGGCGAGTCTGCGCTGCAGGACTTGACCGACAGGGCCGAGGACTGCGGGAGGGACAAGGGGTTATGGCCACGCACCACATCCCATCTCATCTCACCCCTGCTTTTGGGGTCTATCACCCGCTTTTGGTCAGCCTCACCCCGGCATCGTAGCAGGAGGGGTGGGCACCGTCGGCACAGCAGGTCTCAGCCAGGGACACGATTTCCCGGACGAGGTGGCTGATCTCCTCGAAGGTGCCGTTGGAGTATTTCTGGCTGTTGGAGATGATGGTCCTGGGAGAAGGGAGCAAGGACAAGGTGAGCCGGTGGCATGTTCCTCTCTCTTAAAGCAAAACTCATGTCACAGCATCGTTCTGCCCAAACAGGTTTTAACACCGTTGCCTGTTGCGCTGCGAGAAATAGCAGTGTATTCCTTGGAAAACAGCCAGGAAAGCACTGAAACAGCCCCTTGCAGGGGATTATGTGTCAGCTCTGTAAGAATTCCTAATTATTTAGGCACCTAATTGGCTTTGAGGAGCTCAACAATGAAGCAAACTCTTCTCCTGCTAAGAGCAATCGACTGTTTGCAGGGAGTGAATCCACCTTCCAAGGTTATTTTTATTTAATGTTTTTTTGTTCTTGGCTCAGGTGCTGAGTGTTCTGTGAGGGCACCGACAGCAGGAGGTACCTACAGAGTTCGGAAGTTCTCCTTCCCCAGCATCCTGTACTCCTGGCAGACTTTCTCCCGAACATAAGCTTTACCTGTAAGTGCAGGAAAAGGGGGAACTGTGAGCAGGGAGTGAGGGATGCTCCACTATCCACAGAACACAGTGCTTTATTCTCTTGAGGATTGTTTATTTTGTCCCTCTGTTGCTTCTTTTCCCAAGTAGGATTTGGTGGTCCCTGGGGAAACATTGGCACAGCCGGTCGGGGAGAAGCATCTCTGGTATCCAGGCTGCTGCTTTGGCTCTGCAGCCGAGGGAAAGGGCAGGGAGAAAACCCTCCCTGGAACTGGGGGAGCTACAGGTAAGACCTATGGCAATTTTTGAGTTTGGAATATATGGGGTTGTTTTTTGGGGCAGGGTTTGGAAACCATGAGGGCTGGGAGTTCCGGAGCCAGCCCCACAGAGCAGCCAGCAGTGAAGACATCCCAGCAATGCTCTCATCCCCGGAGAAACCTGATCGATTTGTGCTACAGACCCAGGGGTCAGACTTTGGCACCAGCAGGGTAAACACTGATACCAGTGTTTCCTGGGATTACAGTGCGGAGCAGGGTCACCTCCCACAAAATGCAGGGGTCACGACACTGAGGGTCACATCGCTCCGGTGGGAAGGGAAGGGGAGGGTGAGGGGGAGTTTGCCAGAAAGGGGAAGCTGTGGAAAAGGCAGGTCCCTTTCCTCACAGCAGCAGTGGCTGTTGGTCCCAACATTTCTGTTCACCCCCACAAAGCCGTGTGGGAGAAGTAAGTTTTAGGGGTTTTTCTGGCAGAGGGGTGATTCCCTGTGGAGCTGAGAAGGGAGGAAAAGGCAGCACAGAACATCGTTTCCATTGAGGGGTGAGTTTTACAGGGAAATGCTGCTTGTGAATGGGGGTCAAGAGATCCCATTTTCCCTTGGGAAGGGAAGGAGCTGATCCCTGCGGCTCTGTCTGTCCCTCCTCCCACCCCAGCCCAGCCTCTCCCCCTCCCATCTCCTCCAGTATCACCCCAAAGGGGCATCCTAGATACCAAATCATCAACCCAGTGCTTCCCTTTCCTCTCTGATGCTGCACAGCCATTTGGGAATGGGCTGGGGAGAGGGGAGGTCACCAGAAACCACCAGAACTGAAGACTTCAGCCCCATACCCCTCATGCCAGGGGAGAGCAAACCCCAGTCCTTACCTCGGTGTGCTGCATGTGCAGTGGCCAGGAGCAGCAGCAGGGACAGAACTGTCCTCATGTTGGGGCTGAATTCCCTCCTCCTGCTGGGAAGAGGCACTGGGAATCCCATCCCAGCATTTATATGGATACAGTGTCAACAGCCAGGAGAATGATTAATCCCAGAGGGCAAGCATCCTTGGCCTGCCTGCCGGGGTCTGGGTGCAGCGCCTCTGAAATCCAACGGGTTTTAATCATTAACTCAGGAAAACAAGGGATGTGTGGCCATGGGACATCGGTATCCGTGATGGACGGTGGGCACAACAGCAAGAGGAGATGTGCCAGGGAAAGCATTGCATGAATCACACCATGTGTGGTCAGGATCATTTACTGAGGAAGAAGACGCACTTTTTTTGGATGCCAGCACACCAAACCTACCCAGGCGGGGACAGCAGCTCTGTGAGGTGGTGGTGGCCTGGGGAATTGATGAGAGAGAAGCAAATACAGAGGTACGGAGGGATGGAAACCCAACCGCTGCGGTGGACCCTGAGCCCCACATCTGCTCAGCCTCCCCATGCACCGTGCACTCCCCTGGAAACCAGCTGTGCCCCCTCAGACCAGATCCCTTGGGCTAAAGGTAGAGGTGGTTTTTAAGGCAGAACCCCCCCTTTATTCTCCACACACCCCCCCCCCCCCGCACCAATATGGAGTTTTAATTGATGGTGATGAAAATCTGCTCCAGATGCTGCATGTGGCCACAGAGCAAAGGAGAGCTGGGATCAAAGACCAGGAAAATCATGGTTTCTCCAGCAGAGAGCTGTCATGGAGGCGCGTGTGTTTGTGCAGCTGGTTCCCAGCGCCCAGCACTGACGGTGAGCTGCAGCTTGGGACAGAATCCTGCCAACGCAGGAGATAACAGTGTCGTGTTCTCACTGCTTTATGCCCGAAAGGGGAAAATAAATAATCGCAAACTCGGCGCGCCGCGCGATGGGCGCTGCAGTACCGGCCGTGTCCGCCAGACGGCGCCCAACGGGGGATCTGTCGGTCAGAGGGTGTGTTTGGAGCCGTGTGTTCCCAAGGCGTGCGCGTGCCCAGCACAAATCCAGGGGCCCAGCCAGAGGCTGGGCAGTATGTGGTCTGTAATGCTCTGTGTTGGCGCTGCTGTGTTAGAACTGTGCCACGAGCCGGGCTGGCTCTGACACAAGGAGGAAAACAACCTTGGCTGCGGGATTAAAGACTGTGTCTGTTCTCAGCGAAGGTGGAGAAGGGAATGACTCCATTCTGTGGGGCATTTGAACTCTGAATTCAGGAGCACTCGGCGATGGAAAACTGTGCTCTGGAGCCATTATTTCAGGCAGCACCTGACTGACTAAAGGCTCCCTCAAAGAGGTCGCTGTGGTGTCATCCATTTCATAAGCAGTGGTACAGGTTTTAGGACTTAATACTAAGGGGTTTGAAGTCTTCAGAAGCTCAAGTGACAACACAACAGTGTTACTGCCTTTATCAGCTCATC
>VZRE01013128.1:0-68024 GCA_013396775.1 Cephalopterus ornatus
TATCTTATGATAATTCACAGTCAGAAATGAAAAAAGCTGGATTATTTCTGCTTGGTTTTGATGTTTCATAATTTTCTTTTCTTTCTCCAAATATCTATTCAGTGTTAATCATTAATAGAAATATTCCAGCGCATGTAGGATAGGAACTGATTGTCTGTAGGATACCATTAGAAAAAACATCCTCTTAAACATTGAGTTAGCTAGAGTCTGATCAAAGTAATATCTCATGTTTTGGTTTGGGTGTTTTTTAGCTTTTTTTGCTATATTTTCTATTCTAATTTCCTAAAAATAACCATAAGCCTTTACATTTAAAGTACACTGGAAAATTATTATTATTAGAGGCTATGGTTAAAATAATAATAATAATAATTTAAAAAAATCTAGCTTATACAATCTGTTTTCTATAACCCCATGCTGATTGGCATTAAAAAAAAGAAGAGGGCTAATGAAGACTATCATCCTACTTCATTATCACTTTCATATTTTTTGTAATATATCTATATCTATTTATATCTATCTATATATCTCTCTCTATATATATATCTCATGTGGTCATTCTGTTTACAGATTTTAAAATATTGATAAAATACTAACTTTCTTCCACTTCTCTGGAACTTATCGCATGGCCAAGACTTACTGAAAATCAACATTATTGTCCCATAAAAGCACATGCTCAGCTCTTTTCATAGTTTTAGATTGAAGTTATAAATCCTTCTTTTTTGAAATATCTAACTTCATAAGATGCTATTGAATATTTTCCTGAGTTTCTCCTGAAATTTAAAATATTTTATATATTATTACAAGACTGAAAAGTAATATTTGTTAAACTGTTCTTTTTGCATTATTGTTGAAAAGACTGACATTTCCACTTCAAAAGTAATGCTATAAGTTTGGTTTTTTCCTGGTATATTGATACTTACATTTCTTCTAATTCAATGTATCTGAGGTTCTGCCCTTTTTTCTTTGGTGCCTCTCAACAGTCTTCTACAAGTTTTAGGGGTTGAATTACTTATGACTTCACCTCCTGTCTGCATTTTTTTCTTAATTAGAATGCTCCTTTTTTTTTTTAAATATTCTTTAGTTGATTTCACTATCATAGCTGTGCTGATTTCAGAGGTTTTTTCCTGCTAAAGTTTTAAATTTGGCTCTTGTAATTTTCTTGCTTTCCATTTTCAGTCGTAGTCTCCTTTTCCTATTGATCCTGCAAGCAAACATTTTCTCTCTTCTTAATCCCACTAAATTGCAGGGGAAAAAAAAGCAACCTTGAGGCAATGAAACACAAACACCTTTTCCTTGCCAAAGAGTAATCTGGTGTTATTAACAGTGCAGAATTCCTGAGAATAGGGAGACTATTAGTTGTCTGGAGCAGTTAAAGAAACTGGCCTCTCTCACATCCCGTGCCTTAGGCATATTTCTATAATTCACTCTCTCTGATGGGGCAGTTAACTCAGTGGAATATCTTTTGAGAGCTGGAAGAGATAGGCAGAAATAATTACCACAGGTTGTATCCTACAGAAAACTGTTGTCTCATTACCTCCTTTCTTCTTTACTTTGGACCTGATGATGTGTCTAGCATTCATGGCAGCAAGAATTTACAGGCTGTAGTTTCCTGGGAACCCACATTATTGCTGTTCATCTGTCAGCTCCTTCCCTCAGCAAATTCTTTGTATCACTTTTTATACATGATTGGATACCCTGTACATCACTGCTCCCTACTTGTAAAACACAGACCAGGGGAGGTACCATGCTCCAGACTAGGGCAGGAGGGCTCTGGAGATGTCCTTCTCCTGAAGGAATGTGTGACTGAGCAGGAAAACAAAGAATTGGACCTTACTGCCAACTAGTTTTAGGGATGACAATAATGAAACCTCAATGCAATCTCTTAACAAGAAACATAGCATAAAGGCTAGTTATGCAGATAAGTGTAGTCTCCTTATCCTGTGTCAGATTTGTTTTTACTTACTGGCAATTGGTGCCAAAAAAAAAAAAAAGTTTCTGGTTATATCACAAGGTCCAAATTCTAAAAATTGTAAAATATTTAGGCCACATAATTCTACTTATTTTAATTCTACTTATTTCTACTTATTTCAATTTAACTTATATTGATTTATGTTCATTAAGGATCTTGCCCAGTGTATAATCAAATACAAACCTTATACAGCACAGATACAGGAGGAAAATATGCCAAAAGGATTTTTTTTTCTCTGTATTTTTTTTTTTCTCTACAGCTGAAAGACAGTAACAGCTGTGCTTAGAATAAATGTCAGGAATCCAGGTTACAGTGAAGAAAAATAAAAGCCTAGTAGCACATATATCTCTTTGGTCTCTCTCCATATGCATTCCAGAATGACAGAAATGTTTTTGTCCAAACTCCAGCTGTAGGGGATGCTGGTGATGCAGAAAGACATCTCCACGGCTGGCTCTTCTGTACCAACAACATCAGGGTTGATCTGTAAAAAGATCAAAAAAAGTAAAAAGATGGTTAACCAGTGGTGGGTCTCAATGAACCATTTTACCCTTTATTTTCTTCCTTTCAAAGTCTTTTAAAATAAAATTCAATGAAGAATGAATGAGAGACATTAGTACTCCCTCTTGAATACATGACTTCTAACTTTCCAGAAGAGTCTCAGCACAGTTCAATATTCCATTTATTGGGTTTTTTTGCTGCTGAGAATTATGAGCAACACAGAAATTAAATATATCTTAAAGGAAACTTAAACCAAAATGAATGACTCATACCTGGTTTTGTGTTTGTCAAACAGGAACCTACCACTGCCCGCTTTTACTCATGTCAGTGTAACTAGTGGAACCACTTATTGAATAAGGTCATATTTAATGCACATTAGGCAGGGAGACTCAAGCCTTTTCAAAGTCTGAGACTATGTGGAAACTACTTTTTAATGCAATGCATGTACAGTATACATATAACTTATTTAATGTAGGATGAAATTGATCTCAAGGTATAGAATCTATTTGTTTGGTTTTTTCTCCCCCATTTCTTAATAAAATTCAGATTTTGCCTGTCATAATCTTTCAAAACACTTACTTGTACACTGCCACACTTACCACAGCTGTCTCCTGTGTGTATCAAATGCAATGTGCTACTGCCCGCATTGTCTGTATCTCCAGATAAAATGTCACACTGCTGCTGCTGTGCAGCCTGTCACCTGTGCTTAAGTAGTTCCCTATCATGGAGCTCACCTCTGACTGCATCTTGGCAGCTGCCAAATCAGTCTTACAGGAACTATGACAAGAACTGTAATACAGAGCAAAATTTGTAAGGCATACCAAGGACAGAAAAACGGAAAAAAACAAAGTAGTGTATGAATCACTGCTAATGTAACACAAAAAAACCCCAAAAAACCTTTATGTAAGCTGCAGTTAAATGACCATATCAAATCAAGGAGGCACCTGAAGAAACACTGAGCATGAATTTATGAGCAGAAAGCCAAAATTTTCACCATTGCTTAAGTAGTATATTGCCTAACTCCTGCAAGATTTTCCTTTATCAGGCAAATGTTACTGGCTTGTTCTGACTTGTCATGTGACAGAAACAAGACAAGAATTAGTAGTCTAGTGGTTAGGAATATTGTTACTGGAAAATGAAACAAAATAAAACAGAAGCAAGCAAACAAACAAAACCCTGGTTTCCTTACCTATAACATGATGATGTTTTCTTTTTTTTTTTTCCCCGATCTTGTCTTCATAGATTCTAATTACTAAATCCTCTAAAATCTGGAAGAAAAAAAATAGAAACTTTCAAAAAACTCAAACTTTTCCCTCTTGAAAATTCTGGACTGGAGTTTCCTGGCTGAAGCTCATGCTGTTCTAAAAGTAATGCAAACATATTTGCATTAAACACCTATTGAGCTTACTGGTCCTTTAAAGTCATAAAGAAAATATTGAAAGAGATGCATTTTACCTTATTTAGACATTTTATTAGTACAGAAATTTAAGTTTCTAGTTCATCAGTTCTCATGTTAATGTGTATAATATATCTCATATGTGCTAAAAGGCAGGTGACTTCAAACTTTTTTATAGCAGCATTCAGTTCTCTTCTATTACACATCTAACTAATGAGATTAAGGTGAGATTCATCAGATTAAATGTTGATGCCTACAGTGCTTACATCTGAGTTTATCACCCTGGATTGCCTTTATCAGTGGAGAGATATTGGCCGTTTTGGCCTGTAATTGGTCTGGCCTGGTTTAGATTGCTGCCTTAAGATGCTATGAATTCTTTCCATTGCTCTACAACTGCTTTTATGTAAGAAGAGGCAGTCTTGCTGTTGATGTGCTCTAGGTGACTATATTCTCCATTCTTCCTTCACTTTCATCTAAAAGTTAGACCTAAAGAAGATTAAGCAACTTAATTGGTCAGAAGAGGGGATCTCTGTTTTGAGACTCTCAAAGTATCTGACTTCATTCCACATAGCAAAGGTCTCCATTTCATTTAGAATAGAAATTATAAAATTTAGGTGCAAGGGAGATGCCATGAATAGGTAAACAGACAAATTTTACTTCTGGTTCCTCTCTAAATAGAGATTACCCTAAAAGCAATAGCTGATTGAAATATGATCCTACAGGGTTTGCAAATGTGCTTTTGTCCCTACACAACCAGACCTGCAACATGGTATTGTCCTGACATAACTGCAAAACAAACAGAAAAAAACAATTTCAGATGGATTTGTACTGTGACACGTTTTGTGATTAAAGGGTCATCTCCGCACACTTGAAGCCCAGAGGCTCAACAGCAAGCAGGAGGATGAGTTCCTCCAACTCAGCCCCTCCCAGGACATCTCAGGAGTGTGTCACCCCCTTGGGCTGTGACTGAGACCCACCACCATCAGTCAACAGGTGAGGCTCTCCAGCCCTCCTTACAGACTGAAAGTGGCTACTGCCTATAAAGGCAGGCAGTTCAATGTGGGGTGAAGGGGGGGAGTGTTTTGGTATTGTACAAATCTGTTATGAGGCAATTAGAGGAGAAACCATTGGCAGGTAAAGGAAGGGATCTGGATAACTTGTGAAGTAACAATGGGAAAACAGAGATAAAGAGATAAAAGAGGCCATCAGGCTGCTGGTCAACATATTTGGCCATGCACTATGTCTAATCACCTCAAACTGTCCTGTACTCTCATCAAACTCTATTTCCAACTATTTTTATGAGTAAAGCTCTTATTTTCAGCATACATGTGTGTGCATGCAGACCTGAATGTCAGCAGACAGAACTGGGGACCGCAGATCATAGGGACCATATTTCTTGGGTGCCAGCAACTAGAGAGGCTGGAATGGAACATATTGGCATGTGCTCACTAGCTAATGTGCAGCTGGACTAGCTGGTGAGTATGACAGAGGCCTACGAGCCAAGTATTGCAGCAACTGTAGAGACCAGAGTGGTCTGAGACGATATAGGTGATCCAAGCTAGCAACCGAGGAGACTGTGAGGTGCAGGGGTCAGACTCATTTGCATCTTGTGTTTTTGTGCATAAGGAAACTGGGAAACCAGAGGATCCAGAGGTCAGCTACTGTGGTCAGCAACTGTGTAGACTCTGCATCTAAAGCCAGCCACTAAGGGGATCCATACCATGTGTATAAATTGCCCACTAAATGACCATCCTGAGCTGCCAGAGATGGAAACAGCAAAGCTGCCGTTGCTACCTATATTTGTGTGAATGTTTCTGTCTGTGCTAATTTTTATGGACAGTTATGTAAGTATGTATTGTGGAAGTGTACATACGTGAGTTTATGCCTATCTAGGATAGGTACTTAGCTCAGTCTGACTGCTGAGTGGGTCTAGGACCACAGCACTCACCTCTGCCAGATTATGGGATTCAGCAACTTGCAGTGAATTTTCTATGCATTTGACTTCTATGTGTTATTTAAACAGAATGTTATAAACAGTTATAAACTTACAGAGAAATGTAAGGGACAATTTCAATCCTTTGGTTCAGATGAGAATTTCTCTTAGATGAGAGACAATTTCCTCAAATATCAAAACTCAAGGGGTTCCTTCTGTGTTTTATAATACTTTTGTTCAAAAGCTGCAATCTCTGAAAGACCTAGTTGTGAAGTGTGGGAATGAATTTTGTACTCTATTTTCATTGAAATAACTTTTGGTATTGGATAAAGCTGTGGACAGTCACTTCTTCAGTCTTTGCTATGCTGGTTGTAAGTGTGGAATATTTGGTAAACATTAAGTGAGTCATAGAAGTTTAGGGGTTGAAATAGAAATGGGGAAACTACCTTGAAGAAAGGGAAAATTGTGCAGAGAGAGGATTTTTAGTATAACATTAAAAGCCCCCAGATCTATTTGCCACTTGAAATTGCGGCAAGCTATATACCCGGGTCTTTCTAAAATGGGAAGTCTATTTCTCTGTCTATACATCTTAGGTTTTATACCACACCCATGATAATTACAATTTGGCACAATATGCTAGTGAGGTTGGCTGTTACATTTATTACTAGAAAAGAATAAGCAATCAGAACAATATTTTTCATACCTTTTTTCAGAATAAAAAGGAGTCAGCAGTCTACAATGGCTGTATTTTTTATGGGAGATTTTCTCCATTTCTTGCATTGTATGCTGTATGATGAGACTGATATGACCATTAGTTTACCACAGTTTCTTTGAAAGATGTACCAATTGGAAGTAGCAAGTCATAGTCTTTACTGTATCCTGGTTTGGGTGAAAACAGAAACGAGTTTGAGAACACCACTGACTTAGTTACTGTATTCTTAATCTGATTCCTTTCTCACTGCTATTCAAAGAATATATATGTAGTTCATTATTTTGGTGTGATGGGAAGTTATTCAGTACTTAAAATAATCAGAATGGGCATATTAAACTGAAGCCACAGTCCATCTACCCTTCTCCTAACAGTGGTTAGCAGAGGAAGAATAGATGCATGTAATTCTTATTAATGCAAACACAGGTTGTAGCGGCGTGCAGGGAATTCTGAACTGAGGCTATAATCTTTCTCTTTAATAGCTCCTGATGGATTTGTCTTCTATGAATGCATTTAGTTGCTATCTGAGTCCATGAAAATGTCTGGCATCCACAAAATCTGTTGTCAATGACATTTCAATTTTATATCATGACTGGAGAGGACATAGTATCTTTCATAAACTACTTTGGAGAATAGAAGACTATGCAAAATGAAAGTAGTTCAAGAACTAATTGGTAGCTGTCAATAAAGTGATTTAAAGTGATTTATTTGTAAAAGCGTGGGTTTGCATCTTCTCTCTGTAACCACACTAAAGCCTACCTTTGAAAACATGTGGTTGTCTAAGTTTGATTGGCTTGAGTGACATGATCCCACATAACCTTTTAGATGTGTCACAGAGACAGCTAAATAAGTACACATCTTCACTTAGAAGTGTCTCTATATGATTTGATCAAGAATACACAGACCCTCTGCAGACAAATCAGGAACAGAACTCAGCCTTCCTCAAGCTCCATCTATGTTTTTTTGTGATAAAAAACACCAAACCTTTATTCAGTGTCTATCCCAGTTCACTCACTTTTGCCACATCTTAATCTCTGATGGTTTTTTTTATTGGATTTAGTTATAAGCATGTGGAGTATTTATTACTCCAATTACTTTATGATGTATTGCTAGGCAGAGAAGTCCTTGAGTGCAAGGACCTACCATACAGTTCGCATAAACCTGTATTCTATTTTTTCTTTTCTTTTTAAGGGTATAAATCACTTTCATTTCTTGTTGATAGAGTTTATCTGTGAGATGTGAAAATCACAAACATATTCATCACAATCCTTCCTTTTCTGGTCCGGTTAATGGGTGCACATTCTCACAGTGATTGCATCCCGTTTCTATCAATTTATATAGAGGAATGATATGTTGTTTTCCATTAAATATTCTGAAGAAAACATATTTTCAAACGCAAAATCCTTCTCGTACTATAATGAATCTATTTTATTACACTTGAAAGCATGCAATAGTATGTCCATTTCAATTATATTGAAATTCAGTGCAAAACAGCTTTTTATTAAAATATAGCATCTGCTTGTAAAGCAATATGCACTCTTAGAGGGAAAAGAAAGAACCACGCACTTGTGACATTGATTTAACATTTGGAGTGACAAAGAATTTCCTTAAAAGAAGAGAGAAAATTGTTAAGGATTAAGAAAGAGATAAGGAAAAAACATCACTCTGCCCACTTTTCTATTTACAACAATAATTTGTATCTTTTAAATAATGGTACTTCACTACATTTAAACATACATTTAACTGTGTTCTCATCCTCTGCATCAGGAGTGTTTCTGACTTCAGCTCAGAACCATAGCCCCATATGCCACAGAAATCTGCAGGCTTGGGGTGGGAGTAAGTTATATATAATTACCTCTCTCACCTCCACTTCTTAGGACCCATCCTTGACATCCATTGGCAGTGCTATACTTCATAACAAGGTGAAAAGCTGCAATGTAAGCTGTTTGCTTTCTGAGTCGCTTCTGTGCCATTAGACTGCTGCCAGTCAGCAGCTCCAGTGAGGTACGGAAAAATGTAAGTTAGAAAACGCTATGATAGTTATGTGATTTTTTTCGGTTGGATTATATTCTTTCCAAGATAGTGGAAAGGAATTTCTGTGGAAAAAATTTATTGGAGATTAACACATTTTAAAAAAAAAAGAAAAAGAAGCTCAAGCCTGCTCTCTCCGATGAGTGTTGCAGGGCTTAAGCAATGTTCAGCTGTGGTAGTATGATGCACAATCACATTTCCTTGGTGCTAGACCAACAGTGTGATGGTGTTGTAGGGACTGCCATCTCTGAGCCATATTCTACTAGTATATGTAACAGGAAGATCAGATAGCTGAGGACTGATAAAAAATTACTAATGGATTCACCCTCTGGAATATGAGAAGAGCTACAGCTGCCTGGCAAGCAAGGGGAGTGAGGCTGAAGTGTTTGCTTCCACAGCACCAGTCAGAAGGAGTAAAAGGAAAAATTAACAGTGTAAACTGTTAAGCTGCTGACTCCAGGCTTTTAGTAGCCTGGCAGGTGTCGTGCTGAGCAGCACACAGTAACAGTGGAAGAGTACAAACAAGTGGAATGAACCAGAGAGTTAAAACTGCATGCAGTGTCTGAGAAGGCAATCCAATTCACTAATCCAGATTATTCCAATGAAATGCTGCAATAGTACCAAGTAGTCTTCCTTTGCCTTACAAGCCGATATCATATAAGACTACAAATCCCTCACTGACCTTCAGAGTCCAGAGATGGTTCTCACAGTCAGTATGTGAGGACATATAAATATCAATACGGAGAAAAGCCAAATAGATGTTTATCTGAAAAAAACATTCTTGAGACTGTGCCTAGCCACATTCCCTCAGTAATCTTGGAGGAATAACTTTCTTTCTCTCTTCTCATCTCTGAGTCAAAGGTTTGGTATGTCATACAAGGTTGGAGGTATGGCACAATGCAAGCAAACCAAATATATGTCACTCCAGGCCAGAAAGACCCTGACTGTGAACAAATGTCAAAACAAAAGCACCAATACAGCCCCTTGCTCAATCCACCTTCTCTTCCCCAGAAAGACAGGAAGAAAATAATAGCGAAAGAGAAAATTGTGGGTTGTGGGGAAGTTTAATAAAGTAAGGAAAGAGGGAGGTAAAAAAACCACAAGAGATGCAGAGGTAATCTTTCCTCACCCCCACAAGCAGACCAATGTCCAGCCAATCTACAAGCAACAGTCACCTGTTTTATTGCCAAACATAGCTCAATGTGGTAAAAAGTACCACTTTGGCCGGTTCATATTAGCTGTACCAGCTATGTTTCCTGCCAGATTCTTGCCCAGTCCCAGACTACCCACTGCAGAAGGCAGAGTTAAAGAGAAAGCCTTGATTCTGTGCATATACTCCTCAGCAGCCAAAACATCGATATATTATGTGTACTGTGTTAATCACAAATCTAAAGCACAGCACCATACAGGCTGCTGTGGTAAAAGTTAGCCTCCATCCCAGCCAAATCCAGTGCAGAATCATCCAACTTGTCCCAAGTTGTTGATGCTGCCCCTTAGACTCTAGTTAGCCCTGCCCACACCTTGGGGTGTTTCCAATTCAAGCAGGATGGAAATTGAAATACTAGGAAAGATGAGTGAGATTTCCAGCCTTTTCTTTTTTGGCAGGCTTTTTGGGAGCCCCATGTGGCCGCTCAGTGTCTCTGAATAAGCTGACTGAAGACAGTGGTGTCAGAAATAACCTGGCAGTGTCTCAAATGAAAAATATGTACTGTTTCACCCTGAATTGCTGTTTCCTGGCACATTTCAGGGTAACTTAACTTTTGGTACCATTTTTCTCATGGACATCCTTGACAGAACTATGCTATTAATCAGGCCATTCATTATTAGTCATATGTTCACTTCCTTTTGTGGGAATATCTGAAAAACTGCCCATGAACCAGACTCCTCAAACTAGCCCTGGCTTTCCTGGAAAAGGGAAACTCTGCAGGCATGCCTGAATATACACACACAGCTTCATCCATCAAAGAGAGAACTGATCAGGAGGAGTGGGGAAGGGAGGTGAGAGAACCATCTCACACAGTAAGTTCACAGTGCAGATGTCTGCCTCCCAGCTGCTTGGGTGGTAACAAAGGTCCAGAGATGCTCAAGATCAGTACATCACCACATGCATCTGGTACCTAGGGAATTAAAAGACACAAAAGGCCCCATGGGTATCTATGAGCTCTGCAGGCAGGCAATTTCTTATCACTTACTCCCTATTCTCACACTATTCTCCATGCTCTTCCTTCTGCTCTTCTGCCCTTAAAGAAGAAGACAGGGCAAATTACAGAGCCACTCTCAGGGACTTCACCCCCAGAGTGTCCTGTCTCAGAGCTATTGCTTTTCCCCTGTCTCCTGCAGACTGGACTGCCAGGAAAGGGAAAGAGCAGGAAGTTCCTGGCTTAAATGAAAGTCCACTGTGGTTAAAAATACCTGCCTTCTTCCACTGTATACATCTCAGATTCAAGTCTCTCTGTAAGGCTGTTTTTCATAGTATTCCTATAAGATTAGGAGATCAAAATCTTTATCTTAAATACTTATCTTAAGAAACTTTTTCCCGTGATGAGCATGGAGTTTTGTTCCTTGGCTTCTAAACATTAAGTCCTGTTTTATACTGTGTCTTTGCAGGTATGGAAGGAAAAACTGTTTTACCTAATACTTTTACCTGCCTTTTCTATTAATAAAGGTAGCAAATGTCCTTGATGGCACATGCCTTGTCTCTTGTCTTTTCTGAGTATCTAAACTTTCCATCTACCAACACTGAAGACATGCTCAGACTTGAGAAAGGTTTCTCATGAGCTGAGAAATCTGAAGGAACAAAGGCAAGTCCACTGTCAAAAAAAAGAGCACTTTTTCCACAAGCAGTGACTATCAACTGGATTTAAGCCTTATTCCTATAAATACTTCTGCAAACATTTTAATTCTGCTCATCCACTTAAAATTATTCACACATGTAAGACCACGTAAGATCAGGACTTTACACTATAAACACTCTGGGAAAATAAACAGATACTGGGGTTTTTTGTTTGGCTGGTTTTTTAATTACAAACCAAAGGTTCTGGGTGGAAAGGAATGCTAAATATAAAAAAGAAAAGTTATACTTTCTTTATTAAAGGAAATTTTTTGAACGTCAGAAAATTAACAAATAGCAAACCAAAGCAGTTTTCGACTGCCACATAATCTTCAATTTGCTCAACTCAAGGCACTCATTAGTTCTCAACTTTGAATCCTAAAATTTGTGAAAAAAGCGTCATTAAACATTATTTTGCATAACAATATTTTCTATTTCCCAATGAAAAATATGTTTTCCAATTCACTGGAACACAAACATACACTGAAATACCACTCATTAGAAGGCAAACAAAAGAAAAAGACACAGCGCTAATAGCTGTCTTTTCTAGATAATAGAGGTTGCATATTGAAGCTTTAAAAGTAATGTATAGCCCCGCATCACCATGACACTGATTACAAAATGGTTGTCTTCTACAACTTCGATTAAGTTTTCTTAACTTAAACACAACACCTTACAAGCCAGTGGCAGAACATATTGCTGAATTGCAGCTTGTATAGTTGGTAGATTAGGTAACATTAAATATGTATTAATTTCAATTTTAATAATGAAAATAGCAGTTAAAACTATGGGAAAGTTATGGTACTCTGACTTTATATTTCTCAGGATTATATCTCTAACAAGATCTGTAAACGCATCTAGTAGACATTATAGAAAGTCAATGCTACTGTTCCAGCAGCATATTTTCACTTTAGAGTAAGTAATGACATAAATGGGTTGCTGTTGATGTCAGGTTGGAAGAGTTACAATGATTACAAGGGGAGGAATACTGTGCTGTACCTTCTAACAGTTCGTTTTCTTTATTAAGGAAGGTAGCTAACACTTGCCTTTACAGATTGTGATGTGTGGCATAGGGGAAGCACGCATCATGCTGCCCTCCTTACAGATGGGGAAACTGTAGAAGAAAGAGGTAAAAGCTACATCTGTACAGATAAACTAAATAGGGCTCCAGCATACTACTAAACCTCAATCTGCTACAGCATGTTTCAAACCTATCTCATTCACAGTTCAGGAGTTTCCACAGGCCATCAGGAGATCTTGTATGTTTTGGCATTTAAAAGAATCAAATACTAAAGACATGGTTTATTATAGTTGGCTATCTTGGCAGAAAATGATCCTGGGCAGTTTTAATTTTCTACTGAGTGTATAGCCCAAGTAATGTTCCCAACATCATCACCAAATGAGTGGTACCAAGGCAAGGAAAAGGCAAGGCAAAGCGAAGGTCATCTGAATCTCAGCCTAACACACTGCCTGTGTGAAAACAACTCACTTTTTTCTTTAAAAGTTTAAGTATTCACTCTCAGATATTAGGTGAAGAACACTGTAGTACATTTTAAACTGTGTTTTTACCTAAATGTTGTTTCTGTGGTATTTAAAAGACACCAACTTCATCTATGGAAAAAGACTTTTTGATCCAACTGAAAGCTTCAGCTTATCCAGAATAAGTAAACGAAGCCCAAAAGAACTTGAACAAAGAGTGCAAATAGTTTAAAAACAGAATAAACATTTTTTAGAATGATTGGTGAAAATTTTTATTGAAGGTATTTGGATCAGACAGGTTCAATAGCTGTTAAACTTTGGCAGAGTTTTGTCCAGTGTTAATATTTATTACATAATTGGGCTTTAAGATCTAGATCTGGTTCTGGAAATGGGCTGGCTTAAATATGAAGTAAGAGCAGAATACAGAAATAGGACTGGTTGCCTGGGGTTCTTTTTTCAAATATGCATAGACCTATTCAATTACAATGAGATGATTACAGGAGCTAAAGACTAACTGCTTTTTTAAAGTAACAAATGGTATTGTTTTTGCTGTGTTAAAATATTTCAGTTACTTTCCTGATAAATAAATAATATTTACAGTAGTATTTGAATTAGGCCATGCCTGTTAATTTTGTTGTTCATAAAGTCTGTTAAAAAAATGGACTTAGGGCACTTTTTTTTTTCTCCTTTTGATTGTTAATTGTAAGTGCTTATGACATATAATATTCTTATGGTGCTGTTGTTATTCTTTCAGTGCTCAAGGCACTATAATTTCTTTCATAGCAGGGGATACAATATTTATTGTTTGTATTTATGGTTAACAGCATCTGACTCTGTCATATATATTTTTCTAAGCTTCTCTGCTCTTGAGTCATCAAAATCACCTAGGGAGAGATTTACAGTAAATCAGAGCAGACACTTTCTGTACTTGCCTTTTCCCTCTAACTGTGTTGTGTAAGTCTTATTTAAATGTGCTTCTGGAGGTAATTTTAGTTTGGGTATATTTAGTTCCTTTTATATTTTCAGCAATCTTGATAAAATAAAAGATCCCTCATGCACAATAAACTTGTGTATTCAGAAGTGAAGTGTAGTACTTAAAGCTGCCCCAATTCCTTTGGTTTGGAGGATATTATAGGTTACTTGTTTACTTAAGTCCTAAAGAGAGCCTGACATAATCTACTAAGGCCATAAATTAGAAATGCTCTTGGTCAAATAAATCAAGACTTACACCTTTACCTTCAGCAAAATGACTCCAGTTTCACACTAGAAAGAAGATGGACAGATTTTGGCTGCTTAACTCAATGTTGTTTCTTAACTGACTATACCAGCGCTCTAGTTACAGCTTTAAGGATTTTTTGGAAGACATGAATGTGAGGCAGGAAAGTTCAAGATCAATTTACAGCAGTGACATGTTTTCTTACCCTGTGTTTCACTGAGCAGATGGGAAGAGCTTGGGGAGGGCATGAAGTTCAGTCATGTCTGGATAAAAGCATTAACTGCAAAATTGTTACAGATTCTCAGCACGTTCTGTACGTGGCCTTTTTCTTTCACACATGATTTTGAAATGGAAGGATATTATAACTCAGGATATAATGCTGAGAAATGTGGTTTTAGTTTTTATTTGCATATAGGAAAGAGAGCTAAAATAATGCAACTATGGGAAAAACAGTACTTTTGGGTTATTTTCTTCCTGCAGTTGTGAATGCATTTTGCTGTAGTTCCCCAGGTGGGAGTTAGGTGGAAGTTGAGCACTGTGAGTCAGCTTTACCATCCTTAAGCCTCAACTCAGATGACTCACTATTCTGGAAGCACTTGAACCATGCAAGTGACTTGCTTTTCAACACAACGGTTCCTCGCATACCTAAGGTCTTGCTTTGTGTCTGTCCAAGAGTGCCCCAGTTTTAACAAGGCTAGACAAGTTTGTATAGCTTTGGGCTGGCTTGGACCTATAATTTAGATGCAACATTACCAGGAAACTTGAAAGAACTCTATCCAGCAGACATGCTGTGAGGACACTTACGAAAATTTCAGTCACACTTGCCATTTTTGTAAGACAATGTGTTTCAATGCACTCCTTTTATACGGAAGGGTCAGTGGTTGGAGCATAAATTTCAGACCCAGAGGACCTGTGCTCCAGTCGCACTCTGTCTGAAACAATTCAAAGCCACTTTTCCTATGATTTGCCCTATCTAGGAAGCAATTGGCTACGTGTGGCCTGGGACAGTCAAAGTCTACAGTAAATCCTATTTTAACAACTATTTGAACTCATTTTAAAGCAATTTCACAATGGGGAAACCTACTAAAATAGGCATTGTACCACAGCAAAAAGAAGAAGAAAAGAGGGGGATAGTGAGAGGGAGAGAGAAGTAGAGAAGGCTCACCAACTCCATGGTTAAAACCCTCATTTCATAGATGATGTTGGGAAGTTCTGGGTTCCACCTCTTGCTCTAAGTCCCTAAACCTCAACACATCTTGGAAAAAAATAAATGGAGCATAAGTTTAATTTATCTGTGAGATTTAAACACAACTTGAGGGAGGTTTCATTTCTCTGCTAGTTTAGATTAACTGTTTCTCCACGTTTTAGTATTATAGGTCTTGGCTCAGCACGCTGGTTATTATGAATCATCTTGTAAGGTTCTTTCTTATCTCCAACTGCTGTTTGCGAAGGTGTCTAAACATTTGGTGTGTTCAGTGCTGTGATATCCTGGTGCTTCCTTAATATTGTTGTTAGTCTCCATGTTTGTTTTTCCTGTCTGGTATCACTACCCGTGAGGGATCAGTCTCACCATATTTCTCTAAGAATAGTGTTAGGAAATACAGCTTTTACACCCCTTCAGATAATGTTAAATGTTTATCTGCAAAATATGTGGAGATATCTTAGATTTCCTGGGAAAGCTACTAAACCAAAAAAATAACACCTATTTAGCAAAACAAATGGGCAATTTCTGGCCAACATTACAAAGCAGAAACTGCAATGTCAGAAGACATAGGTGTTCATAGAGTTCATGGAAATCTTGAGAATTTGGGCTAGCTAGTCAAATTGAATTTCAAGGGCAGAGCTCTCACTATTTCATGGACTGGACAGTAAAATTAAGCTGAAATTACTGTATCCTGAGAAGGGACCCTGGCTGTTTGTTTCAACTGAGAATATTTTGGGATGGGTTTGTGACAGTGTTCACCTAATTTAAGACAGAAAAGAAGTTGTACAAAGCACTATTTATGTGCTTCTCATGTAGGGGTAACACACCAGGCAAGTCTGCCGCTCTGCTTGTAACACATATGCAGAAATAGGACAGCCACCACGTGTGCATCTGTTGAAGTTCAGATCATGCCTCATTGAAAATAGTGCTGCATTTGGTTTCCTTGGGGTGGAAGAAAGTTAGTACTTGAGCAATTCACCACCTCCCCACGTAATTCACTAATTATTGATAAATAAGTAATTTACACCTTGACTACAAAACGAAGTATGCAACAGTGATAGCAGGCAAAAGACCTTAAGACTTTTTAAGATAAATTCACAGAGAACTCCTGCATAGTTGTACGACAAGTACGACAAGTACGACAGCTGAGTTTCTTATATGCCATTCTCCTGGGCTGAAGTAACACCTTTCCCCCATGGACTTAAAAATTCCTTAAAAATACCACTGTGTTTATTTAGTTAAGGTTCACAATATGAGCTAAATGTTTGTTTGAGGGGAGAAAGCAAAGGAATCTACTGGGTGGAGGTTAGAGAAGCCATGAAGCCAAAGATGTGAGAGGGGCTGACAGATACAGAGGTGTTTGAATGTCTAGTCAAAGAGAAATATTCCTTTTCTGAACTCTGTTGCCTCTTCAATACCACTTCATCTTTGGGATAAAGGAGAAAGATGAGGTACAGAAAAAAAACTACTGTTAATAATATATATATCAGATAATGGTTTAAACAGACTATCCTCTAAATTTATTCAATGAGTAAAAGAGTATAAAATTATTAGAACTCGGAGCATAGCTTTTCTAGTCCACCATTATATGCTTGGCAGCAAAAACATCAAGCCAAAAGCAGGTTCATGTTCAGGATCAAGAAGAACAGAGAAGAGAGAGAAGAGAGGGAAGAGAGGGAAGAGAGGAACGAGGCGCAGATGGGGAAGGGGCATGCAGCTGCCTGGCCCAGCAGTAGGGGAAAACAGAAGACAACACTTTGCAAAAAGCCTGACACAAATTTGTTCTGTCAGATGTGCCTCTGTAGCAGGAATCAAAGGAGCTCAAGTGCTTCATCTTTCTTCTCCTTGATGTACTGAGCCTCTCTCCCTTTTTGCACACTACTTTCCAGGGCCATCCCAAAGGGGAGCCCTTTGTTTTGGGGAAGTTCCACAGACTCCAAGATCCTACTGCTCATAAACTGCTATACTAATCCAACACCTACTACTGGCTTGGGTGCACATATATTAGTCTTGCTAGAAACCTTTCTTTTAAAGAAAGAAAAAAAGAAAAGAAAAAAATTAATCAAACCTCAGTGATTATATTCTGGCCACTGAGCTTCCAGTAAAATTCCCAGCACATGTGTTCAAGTTTTTCTTTTTATTTCAGGATTTACTGTGAAGAGGGGACATAAACTGAGTGAATGTGGATGAAACCCCATCTTTTCTAATAAGTTACATATGTTTACATGAGTGCTTGAACTACCCTATGCCACGATATGATTGGTTTGACTGGAAGTAAATAGGTAGATAGATATCTCTCCTGCTAGTTGCAATGTGATTTCTCTCTTCACAGTACTGTTTAATACTGTGAAATATTAAAAGGAAGGTAAATACAAAGCAGACATTTCTGATCTGTGCCTAGTGCTTTTCTTTATTAGTAATCAGATCATTGACTTAAATTACTTTGAGGCTCCTCATGCTAATGACAGAAGCAATACAGACACACACTGACGTGAATTGGTCCCAGTGTTTCCTAAACCTAGTGAACTTATCCAAAGGAAGAGCAGCAGAAGGTATTCAACCCATTTGGCTCATCTGTTTTCAGCTGATGTTTGAGAGACTTGGGAAGATTTTCCTCAGTTCTGTCTCTAAGGACAAGGAATAAAGAGAATAGAAGAGAATCTTTTACTCAGCGTTTAGCAGCAGTTCCTAGAGTAGTGAGCAGTAAGATATATTATCCTTTGAACAGATTTCCAATAAATCTGGAAAGGCACAGGGGGTAGAAGAGATCAATGAACCATGCTGAGTTACAGAATGACCTTACAGCCCACAGGAAGAAGATCTCATTGGTGTTTATTTTTAGATGACAACTGTGTTGGACTGACTTTTCTTTTTTGGCAAAGGCACTAAGAACAGAAGTGGTATAAATAACACCTATGGTGATTTTGAATACAGCAGAAAGGAATCTGGTGAGGCTCCCAGCCTCCTGTTAATATATGCATAGAACCCCAGTAAACATCATTGTAAATTTTAACCATGCAGTGGTAAAAGAATAAATCTTATGCCAAATAAATGACACCACTGGCTATTTTGCATAAGGTTACTAGCAAAAGCTTGCCTCATGAACAAGCTCATGTCTCAAGATTTATGCACAAGTTTGGAGAGAGCTGCGAAAATAAAACATCAGGTGCTGCAGCAGTTGGCAGTGACATGGGATTTCACCAAGTCTTGAGAAAGACAATGAAAAGCAGAGGTAGTTTCAGAGGAGATTGTCAAATAAATAGAAAGGAATGAAAGAACAGATACAGAGTAAACTCTCCAGTCACATTTTAACATTATTTATTTTCCTAATTATTTAGACAATTCATTTTTGAGGAGAAATTATGAATGACAAGATTTACTCTCTCAGAGCTGAGACTGCTTTTTGTTTGTGTGAGTACAGTGAAAAGTCCACCTTAATTTTGGCTAAACAAGGAGCAGCATCTTGACAGTATAATTTCCCTAATGTCTGTTTTTATTAATTTCTCTTCTTGAAACCTCAGCTCAGATTCAGGAGTCTGCTTTTGATGTTGTTATTATTTGAAATCTTAGTTTTCACTAAGTGGCAATGAAGTAACAAGTGCAAATGCTTGCAGATATAATTTGAAAATGCGTTCTGACCTCACTTCATTTTAGGGGGAAAAAAGTGATAAAAATGCATCCTAAACTCTTATTTATTCTTTATTATTGTTTATAATTTAGCTAGATGTATAATGTTTTTACTGTTATTTATATCATCATCACAACTGATATTTATATATATCATGATGTATGCCTGTTTCTCTGCCAGGGATTATTAATGCTTTCAGTTGCAGCACTGTACTTTTCCCTGTTTAGCATATTCCATTATAATAGGCCCCTTAAAATCAGAGTGTCTTGTCTACATATTGAGTGTTGTGATGGAGATGAAGAAATGAGGAATAGCTGCCAATATGAATACAGATATCTGAGCACAGACTAAGCAGGGACATTAATACTGCACTCCTTAAGGGGAGCAAGGACAGCTCAAGCACAGCAGGAACAGCTGCTGTTAACATGGCTGGTAACCGAAACGCTGCCTCTTGAGAGGGAGCAAATGCTGCAGTTTTCTGTGTTTTCACTCTGGTATACTTGGATTTAGGCACTGATTTTCCATGACTAACATGTTTGATCCCCAATGCATTTCCAAACTATTTTGATTGAAGTGAGCATCCATGAGAGCCCAGGGGGCCTTTCCTTGAAGATTTTCTTTTTACGTATCCCATTTTGTTGATTTATTCCGCAAGTGAAAAATTAACTTCGTAAAAGAGATGCGGGAACTTACTCCCCTCATTTTCAAAATCAATCTGAGAAACAGAAGAAGAGAGGAATAGTCCTTAAAGTGTTAAGTAGATCTTAAAGAATTTTTGAAAATTAAATAGGAAGTGAGAGGGAAAATTAATATATTTTTCTCTCTACAGATATTATTGCTAAAATACTAGTAACATGTGAGAGTCATTCAGTGAAGACATAAAATTATGATCCAATTAAAACCAGATGACAGGGAAAAAAAAGTCATTCTGAGTCTAGACTTAAGTTTAATGACTCAAATTCATTTAAACGCAGTTAAATATGCTGACATAGGGTTTTTTTCATTAATTCAAGAATAAACAATGTGCTTGTGCTTGAAAGGAAAGCTCAGTGTGTTATATTTTGCATACTTTTTCTGCTTTTTATTAAAATACAGAATGAGAAATAAATGAAAAAATCTTCTAAAGAAAAAGAGTGTGAAAAAATTGAGCATGTGCTCTCTCTAAAGGACGATATTAAATCTCATATTAAACTGTAATATAATTTAATGATTAAAAAAAGATTAAATACTCTGTTTATGGCTCGTGGTACATGCTGAATGGGATTTATAATTAATTTATTTTATAAGACGGTCCATACACTTACAAGAAGCTATCATGCTCTGTTAAGTTTTGTAGGATCTTAGCATATATTTTCTCAAAATTCAAACGCTATCAGCCCTGCTTTGTTCAATGGAACTTTTCACGAAGTTTCATTTTGCAAAACTATTCAGATAATAATAGAGAGGAAAAGAGGAAGTCCCACTATAAGCTGTAGAACTATGTTTCAAAAGTTTTATGGACATGAGCAGGAAAGACACATAAGGCTGTGTGTAAGTGTGATGTTTTGTGTTTTGTTCCTGTAGCCAACAGACATAGCACAATTTGTGTCCACACAAATAAACTCCCCTCCAACCAAAACATGTTGATGACATCCAAACAGCCTATTGGGAATGGTTTCAAACATGTCACCCTTCAAAGCATTCCCAGACATGCTAGTTATCATGGTAATTTAATAGTTTTGCGAGTTCTCTTGGACTAAATATACCAGAAACCAAGCTAACAGGTTAGCATTATGAACGATTACACATCAGCATGCTACTCTTTTTTAATTTTCTGACGATGTAACTGCAAATATTAAATAAATAATACAAATTAGTTAGTGGGGAGAAGCACAACCACAGGGATCCACAATGTTCAGGAGGTGATGATTTTAATACCTTATGTTGACTGGTAGCTTATACAAATTCCGCTAAGTGAAAGCACAGCAACAGCAAATATAACTACAAGTCAGCAATACAACAACCAAACCCAGCCAATGACTACAGGCAATTATAGCAACAGAACAAAGAGATAATCATAAATTAAACGTGGCAATGAATATGTATGTATATAACTGTGTGTATCTATCTATGTATCTATCTATCTACCTATCTATCTGTCTTTGTAGCAATCCTATAAGGTAAGTAACAAGATTATATAAAAGGCAGTGGATAATTATGGTAAATATCCGTAGCACACAGCCATTTGCAGCATAGCATTCTGGTTATGAGTCACTCTTCTGCCACTGGCACCTAGAAGTCACACTAAAAGCATGGGGAGAACCAGGAATATCCTGCCCAGTACGTCAAGCTTATTGGAGAAAAAGCTCACCTTTCTCAGCCCTTGGCATCTGCAATGCTGATTCTCTTCTACTGACCCCACATTGATGAATTTCTGAGTTGTCTTTTATCTTCTTATGATGACCCACTGGCCACATACATTCTCAGCTGTCCAGACTGTCCTTCTGCTGTTTTGCTGAATCCATTCCAGTACAAACACAAAGAGACTGGGGAGGCAATTCTTTGAAACTGGAGGAGAGACAGCTCTTCCCTTTTCTATTGTTTACAGCTGTCTTAGCCACGAAGTTATTGCATTATTTTTGCTATGTTCTATTCATTATGCTGTCTCAGCAGCTTGTTAGTTCAGCAATTCTGTTATATTCTACTGACATTTTAAGGCCCACCAGTCATGCTTACTCAGCGACTGTGTTAGCCTCTGTCCTACCTCAAGCAATGTCAGATGCAGTTTTGCAGGATTTAGCAAGAATTGTACCGTTCAGTGCTTCAACCCCATGAACACAGAGGAAAAAGTGGTATATTGTGTCCCGTCTTTGCTCAGCAGCTGCCTTCCCAGCAAAAGCAAGATTTGCCAAGGTTTACTGGTCTGTATTGTAGTGGCTCTAGCCACTACAATTCCTTTGTCAAAAAATCAGGATCCCCTTTGCCATTTAGGATTTCCTCTTACAGCTACCTGGTCTTATCATTTGAGTTTCAGGTCTGTTCATGCATAACCAAGAAAACAATTCTTAATCAACATCTTTGTGTGTCACTGGAACTCCCTGTCAGCAAACATGTTTCAGGTGGGACTTCTCCCTTTCCCTGCATGATGTTGGCCTTTGCCACTCTGAGGCACATGATGACCACTTGGTAACCTCATTTCAAAACCACGGGCAAATACCTTTGCCACTTCTGAGGTAGGTGAGTTTGATTGATTTCTGCATTGAGAGATCTCCACAACTCCAGGTAAAGATGATGGGAAGGCACATTACACACGGGCAACTACAGAGCTACACAGGGCTCCACACAATGACCAAATATGTTGCCGTATGGTCAACACCCAGGAAATTCTTCCCTATCCTGAAGGATTTGTTTACTGTTTGATCAAAGGCCGAAGTAGGGCAAAGAGCAGATGGTGGCTTCGGTGGCTGCAGAGTGACAGCACCAGGATTAGCCCCAGTGTGAACAAGCAAAGTGACAAGCCAAAAGGAGGATTTGGTTGACAAAAAGCATTTCCACAGGTCACCTGCTGTAAAAATAGCATATGGTTAAGGAGATTGCAGGCTGCTGTTTAGATTTAACATGGTCTGTGTTCCTTGGCACCAGATGTAGAACAAAAGAATTACCAAAAAAGCAGCACAGAAAAAGCAGCAGAGAAAAAGAGCATTCTGTGTGTGCTTCCAAAGGAACCAAAAAATAAAATAAAAATAAAAAATGCAAACAGCTGAAGAGATCTCCTGACCCTGGCAAGCTGTGATTCCCCCCCATGATTTAAACTCTATACAAGTGCCTGAGAAACTTCAAATATTGAAAATGTCTTCAAACATTAATACATAAAGTGTCATATTTATTCTACACTAGAGGAATGATGTGACACCTGATGTGGTTAAAATATCCCCCACACACTAATATTTGAATACCAGATGTAAATTTTTTCTGCACCTTAAGCTCTTTCTCAGGTCTGCATGTGCAGATGGAAGTCATAATTTTGTGTTTTAATTAAATATAGAATGGTCACCCACTCTTTGCACATTAAATGTTAATGACAAGAGTGTGACATAAGTGTATATTTATTTTTTTAATAAATGTGGTTCATGGATTCGAAGGTTCTGTTGACATCATAGACTATTTTTCTCCCAAGTTTTATTAGTGTTTTTCCAACCTGTTTCATATTTCTCTAAAACGAGGCCACTGCCACTCCCAAGCACACTTTCTGCTGGTGGTTACAATCGAATAGCTGACAGAAGACTAAAAGTAAGCAAAGAGAAGAATATTTGCCATGCAAAACTTAATTGTTGCTGAAGTTAATTAAATTAAAATGAAAGTCCTGGAAATCCTTGCACTGCACAGAAGTTTCTACCAAGACGTCTTTTGCTTTAGTGTCTGGTTTGTTTTTTCTTACATACCAACTCCGTGATGTACAGTCTTCTTTGCACATTTAAATTAGTTGGTTGCTCAATATCACTTAACAAGATTCTAAGCCAGAATTATGAAGCGTTCATAATGACCTTTAGAGCTTAAGTATCCTCTAATTTATCCTTTTACCATCAATAAAGGATTTTTCCAGTAAAGAAGTAATTTAAACTCAGTATCTTTTAAATTTTTCTAATCTAAATATAAGAATATTTTAAAACATTTTTTTGGTGGGAAAACAGTGAATTGAGTGGTATTCAAATGTTTAATGAATTTCACATATTGCCCTACAATTGATTTTTTTAAAAAAATAAAAAAAAATCCAACGGCTGTAGTCTTTGAATAAGCTGTAATGATTGAAAAAAAAAAAGAACAATTCAAGAGTTTTGAAAAGGATAATAATCAGAAAATAGAACAAAACCAAGGTTGTCTGGTGAGGTTATTTTGTCTTTATGAGTGTAGAGACTTAAAGCATTAACTGCAATTTCAAGAGGAAAACATCAGTGGAAAGATCTCAGGGTGAAGGATGGTGAAAGAAAAAAGAGCCAGTATTGGAAGATGGGGGTTAGTGGAGGAGAGAGTGCTGTAGAGGAGGGATCAGAAGTATGAACACAAATGTTCTGATCAACAGAGCCAAATTCAGGCTGCAGAATGAATTGCAGAAAAGAGGAAGCGAGAAAATAAGCAGTCTCAATATTTGTATTAACAGGAACCACAGACCACAAACTGTACTGGTAACAATTACTATTATTGAGAACAATAACAAATATTCAATTTCTGGCTATCTTCTCACAAGGATGCCATTTGGTGTAAGACATAACTTTATTCTGTTGATATATACATACATTTTGGGAGTTTTAAATGGCTAAGTCAGTCTGCATAGAGTTGTGAGTTAATCAGTAGTTGGTAGCAACAGTTAGGACAAAATTCATCTGTGGGCTGACTTCATTGTCTTTCCTAGCATTGTACCAGAGCTAATACATGGTCTCTGATGCACAATGACCTGGATAAAATTTGAAAAACAGCCTTGAAATGAAGGGCTCTCTTTTTATTTTTCCATGTGAATTATCATAGTCCTTTTATAATATTGTTGTTGTTACTCTTTTTTAATTTAAATGCATAAAGCATTCAATCTAAACTTTTCTCACCTCTGTTCCTTGTCTTATTCTGCTGCATTACTTTCTCAACAAGCATTTACTTCTGTTTTCAAGTGTTTTAAGAAGAAAAAGACATGCAAAAAATTAATGCAAAGCTACACTCTTTTAATAATTCTACTCCTGTACCTCTTGCCCAAGAATACATACAGCTGAAGAGCTATTATTTCATGGAACAGCACATTGCTCTGATTACAGCTTAATTAATTACTAACATCTACAAATAAAATGCATTAAGGCTGCCAAAAATGGCAACCTTCATCAAGGCACTATGGAGAAAAGCATTAAGAACTATGTGGGTCGTCTTAGTGGATTTATAAATTTTAAAAATTCAACCACTGATGTTTAATATTCTGCAGAAAATTTTAGTGTCCACAAAGAAAAAAAAATTGGTGATACTAGTTCCATTCTTTAAAAACCCATAATTATTATAAGAGAAGTAATTTATGTTATTCTTTGTTTTTAATGAAGCTGAAAATATTTCTGCCCTAAATTCTGCTTATGCAGCTGAAGTACAGAATTTAAGTGACTCTGTCTGACTTAATGTGCCAGTGTCAGGTAAGGCTCTTCCTGAGACACTGAGCAAAGAACTGCAGCAGATGTCTGTGCTACTCCTGCACAGTCACTTCCAAAACTTCCACAGAGTGAATAGGAAGAAAAAAGAAGAGAACTACTAAAATATGTTTAAAATTTGCAGTGTGCTCCAGATTTTGACTCTACTGATGTCTTAGTATCTTCAAGTACCAAGCATATATATATATGTATATATATATTTATATATGTTCAAGTGTGACAAGGTGCAGCTAACTGGAACATTATTCATAGCTTAGTTTAGTTCTTTTTAGGTTTCTGAAAAACACCTGTCTTATTGTAAAGAGAAAGGTCATATGAAAAAAACGTTAAAATTGTACCAGATCACATAAGCCTAGAGACGTGCACAGCAAAGAACACCTTATGCTCAGGCTGGATCTGTAAGAACTAAAGTATGTGCTGAATTGTTAGTATTAGACCTAAGCACCACTGAGTTTGGAGTATCTCTTATCAGTACTACTTCATATTATGCTTTCTAAGGAAAATGCAGAGCATATTGTAGCTGCTGAGTTTTTTTTTCTTTTCTCCTAATCTTTAATTGAAATCTTTTTTTATTATCAGTATTCATTATAAAAAAGTCGCTCCAGGAAAAATTTCTTCCCCCCTCCTCTATAAATACCTATTAACAGAGTAGTTAGTGTGTATTTGTAGATGATAAAACAAAATGAAGCATAGATTTCTCATCTGGAATTCTACAGGGAGAGCCTTATTGCATGAATGTGAATGAATAGGAAAAAAGATCTTAATTCCAAAGAGCAAGAATAATTTCCAGATTTTCCTAAGTCACCATTTTAACACTAAACCATAAAAATAAAAAGCCTTCATAAAAGCCCATTGCCTGTCAGCGTTTGTAAAACTGGAAGGCACTATCCCCCCAAAAATGAGCAGTCTTCCGTACACAGATTCTATAGTATTTAACCTGTTAAGCAAACAAACAAAAAACCCAAACCAAAACAGAAAAAAAAACCAACCAAAACCAGGCTACTAAGTCATTCATTCAACAGATGAAAAGGGCACAAATGGTTTACATTGACAGCAAGCATTACCAGATTTGTGCCTTACTGAGCAAAAACATATTGAGGCAGGGAGGAGGGTCATTTCTCTGTGTGTATGATCAAAAATGTTTGATATATTTTGTTTGCCAGGCTAGGATACAAAAAGAGGGGAAAGCATCTCTGCATTGTTTTAAAAGTTATTACTTCAAAATGCACCTTAGCTGACTAGGTAAAGGTGAGTGAACTTTTCAAAGCGCAGGTTTCAACTGAAACTTATTGACTAAAATTCAGTGAGGTAAAATACTTTTTTTTTTTTTTTCACTGAGCATAATTTGTTGCAGTGAAATTCATTGCAAATAGGAGATATTAACTTAGAACAGCTAACCCAGTCCAAAAGTCACTCCAGTAAATGTGATAGTAAGGGGCTAACACCTGAAGTTTGTGTAGGTCTTGCCACTCATTACAACAGGAGTTAGACGGGTTAGTTTGGATCATAGGTCAATTCACTATGTCCTATATTACAATAATCAGAGAGAAGAAGAAAAATATGTTTTGCAGATTTCCAAAGTGCAGACTAATAGGATTTTGCAGCTATGTCACAGAGAGGGCCAGTGGAGAATACAAGATCAAGAAATTATATTAAGCATTACCTTGGGATGGAGTAAGTGCAATTGTACCTGTGTCCTCTGAACCAGCAAGTACTCAAATCTAGTCAGCTAAGCCTGCACCTCCTATGATTAATACACATAGATGAAAATAGCAAGAATGATTCTTGGAGACTTGAGAACTGTTATTTAATGGTATTTTAAAGTAATTGGAAAAAATGAAAATATTGATATATTTTTATGTCTCATCTTCTATGATGTCTATCCATTAACTTTGCTTTAATACATACCTTTATCTCTTGTGCTTTCTTTTTGTGTCTGTTGATAGCATCATTATGTTTTTCTTCTCCTTAAAATGCTTTTTTTGCAATCTTCAAAGGCATCAGGTAGAATAGAATAGTTCAAAGGTCTGTAAATATTTTCAACCTTATTTATATGCCTGCATGTTCTGAAAGAGGGAAATAGCCTGAATGCTGCTTTAAAGATATACCTTGTCTTTACAGAAACAATGAAAGCTTGATTTGCTAGATGTTTAATTTTGACTTCTTTAACATGTGACTGATGCTAACCCCAAATCTTCCATTTCCATCTTTGTTGCTGTAACTTCCAAAAAAGCACAGCTTCTCTATGTTTTGTAAAAACAAAGACATCCCTCAGTTTTTTGTGCTGTACTTTGAAAAGTCACTGGTCTGAGATATTATTTTTCATTTATTTAGACTACCTAATCAGATATTAAGAATTCAAAGGACTTAAAATCCTCACACAAAATACAGGACAATGCTGTCTACGTGTCTTCTATTGGCAAAACAAACTCTAGTAGTCCCAATGGGGAGAGGTACAGATGAGAGACAAGCTCAGTCACTTTTGCCTATACAGTCATAATACTGACAATAGCATCTAGTCTTGATTTAGTATAGATATAAAAAAAAACTTCTCAAAAGAGGTCAGGATCACTGAGACATACAGCAGAGAGAGAGGAAGTGACTTTTACTTGAGGACATTCATCACTGTCGCATATGGAGAAGGGACTCAACAATTCCAGTTTGGTGCTTAAACTCAGGTGACTCTCCTGGACTTACTCAGTGTCACCTCAGATGTATATTTGCAATTATTCTCTATTTTAGAGATAGTTCTTGATTTGTGTTCACAACCCTTTTTATTTGTTTCCTAAGAGCATTGAACAATCTTGTTGATTGGAGTGGCTGCCAAAGCAGATTTTGCAGTCACTGCAGCAGATCGAAAGTGGTAATGATGAAAAGAGGAAACTGTAAATTAGAAGAGGGATTAATCCATAGAGGGAATATATGAATGTCACATGCTCTTCATAGCCTATCAAACAGCTGCTATTCAAAATCGCACATATTGATTATTTGAAGCAGTATCCATGCCAGCTCATGATCTGCTTTTGGACTAGAATATATCCTTATACAGTATTTGTTCAACCTTTTCAACCAATGAACAAATTTGTGAAAATGGCAATTTTGCATGTGATTCACAAACAATTAAAGAAGTGAAACTAATGAAAAAACATTCATAGTAATAGAACTTCACCCCATTGCAAAACTTTTTGACATTTCTTATATAGAAAAACAATGTTGAAAAGTTTATCGTCTTTTTTCCTTTTTCCCTTTCCCCCCTGCCCACTGAGTGCAGTTAAAAATCCATGAATCACAGAATCCATATTGGTGTCTGAAATTTGAATAAATAAAAGGCACGACAGAAGAAAATGAATAAGCTGTGTTTGTAATGATGCTGAGCATGTGGAATAGTATTTATTAGTCCTTCTGTTTAGGGCATTTATTCACAAAGTGCTTAATACTTTATTTTTTAATATAGTTACCTTTTTCATTTATGCAGAACAGTAAATAATTTTGGGGATTAATTTTTTGTCGCTTGGTACCATGTATTAAAGGGTTCCTTAAGTCTAATCCTAAAAGGATTGTACAAAAGCACATCAGAAAACAGGTCAGACCTCAAGTTCTGCAAGTTTTCCAACACTGCTGTATTTTAAAATGTGTAGCCAACAAATGACAGCACTCAGGATTTTGAAGAGTTCATACATAACCAGAAGTTATCCACTGACTGCATATATCTAGTTGCCAAAAAAAGAGTTAGAGGTAAGCTTTAATATGCCTTAGTATTGAGAAAATATTGTTTTTCAAGAAAATTTAAAGGAACATACATAAAAATACTCTGGAAACAAGAAGTAAAAATAAAATCATTGTGGATCTTGAAATTATATTATTAGTTACAGAGACTACTTAAAATACATCAACATAAAATTTAGGAACAGACTACTTTAGGAGAATAATATGTGTTATTAATATATGAAGCAAAAATAGGTTGGATGTAATTCGGATTTCTCAAACAGAATGTTTTTATTTTTGGAGAAAAACTAACTACCTCAATTTCTATTTTAATAGAAAATGTGATTACTTTTGAGTAAACCTGTAGGTAAACTCCAAATTTTTTTAACTGGTCAAGGTACTGTAATAGCTCACAGAAGTTTTAGGTGCCTTTCGTGAGCTCCCTGGCCAGCCTGAATACAAGCATACAAATTAAAGCTTGCAACAACAGCAAGAAAGTCATCTGATCCTGCCCAAATTAGAAATAAATATAACGACATCATTCCTAAAAACTGTTTGCATAATCATCTTTCTAACAACTTTCACTGCTAGAAAGCTAGACATATGATGCATCCTTTTTCACCTTAACACTCAACCTGTATTTTGCCCGTTCCAACTCAAAAGAAGAAATTTTTTTTCAAAACAAGAGTCATCAGGCTCTGGAAGAGGGAACAGACTGCCCAGAGAAATGGTTGAATTACCACCCCGGAGATATTTGAAAGCCGTGTAGATGTGGCACGTAGGGACATGGTGTAGTGGTAGACTTGGCAGTGCTGGGTTAACAGCTGGACTCAATCTTAAAGACCTTTTCCAGTTTAAATGATTCTATGATTCAAACCCTATCCTCAACATATCCACATTGGACATGGAGACTCCTTTTCTGCGTCTATATCGGAGGTTTTTGAAGACTATTACAAAAGATCCTTTACCTTCTCTCTCTCTAAGCCTTTCTATGTCTTCCTTTTTTGTTTGTTTGATTTTTGTTTGGTTGGTTTGGGTTTTTGTTTGTTTTTCTCTTAGATCAAATTTTCTACCCTTCTTAGCCATAAGTAGCCGAGCATTTTGATTTGAGGTGTGACTTTCCAGTAATAAGTAGAAAAATAAAGTTTCTCCATGCTCCTTTCAGATGTAATTGTTATATTTCCCCACAGCTGTAAGGTCAGGGGTTTTTTTTCATTTTTTGCAGTGGTCTGATATAGTTGACTTATGCTCAGTGGTGATTTCTAAGTGATATCTTTTACCCCTTTTTCTGTTACCTTGAAACATCACTGAACTGGACACATCCATTTTCTTTCAAAGGTCTTTAGCATTGCTTTTACCATTTCAACACTAACTGCATCTTTAGCCTTTCCTAATGATGTGCTGCCTCTCTACCAGCTAGAAAGGAGTGCAACTACATCTGGTAGCCAATTACCAGTAGCATCCTAAATGAGGCAAGTGTCATCGGTCCTAAATCCTAAAACAATCTTTGAAATCAGGTCTTCAATGACTTCAGGTATTTGGCACTGCTGTTTCCTTCCCAGCTGAAAAAAAAATTCCAATTTACTTTCTCTTTAGATCTGCACAGGAAATGACTCTACATCAAATTGTTATGATCAGGGAGGATATTGCTTGCAGCAGTCTCTCACAGGTTTCAAAATGACTCAGAGGGATTGAACAGCTGTATTCATGTCAGCAGTGAAGGAAAAGGGGGAGGAAACAAAAAAAAAAAAACAAGAAGAAACGAGCAGTTTGGAACTTTGGATGGAAGTAAATTTGCAAACAGCAACAACTACCTAAAAGACAAATGGAAGATCAACAGAAAGAGTGCTTATTTCTGAGGTGGATACAAAATGCATTTGAAGTATTACTGCATCTTTACAACTGCATCTTTAGAAATTGCACTGTTCAAATTTACATCCCTTCTTACAGACTAACTCATTTGGTGTTTCTTTTTAATAAAGACGGGGAAATGGTACTGAGAGTTGGAGCTAATAATCTCATGACTTGAACTTAATTTTGGCACCTTTCATGCCAGTCTTCAGGAATTCAGTTGTTGTCCATAGCAATTTCCTGAGAATTTTCAATTAAATTCCCTCCTCACAAAAAAAGCAATTCAGAAATATGAATGATTAAAAAATGTAGCAAGTATGCTTATATTTAATATGAAACCTTATATATAACCTTTATATAAAGGAAAGCTCTGTTTCCCCAACTTATGCATACACACCATTTTCATATTATTTCTGAACTCACAAGTTTTCATGCATCTTTTCTCATTTTGACACTTGCAAAGTTGTACATAATTTATGTCAAAGTACTTAAAAGTCTTTGTTTCTTCATTGGACATTTGTCAGAATCCTTCTCACTACTTTTTCCAAATGAAGTCACTGTCACTACCATGAGTTTATTAACAACTAAAATGCACTTGTACATCAATTCCATGTATGCAAAAATAATATTAAAAGGCTTTATGCCCTCTTTTGATTGACATTTTTTGAATGGCACGTGGCATGTACGGCACTGCACTGTACTGCACAGGTACTGTACTACTACTGTGCAGATAAAACTCCTCATTTACTAATTCTCCCTTTTCTCCTGCATCACTGTGTTACCTGAGTTTAAAAAATTATAGTCCTATGATAAACCAGCACTCAGTCTCATACTGTCAGCATTCCCTTATGTGATACTCCTACACAAGATAAGGTAAATACACGTCCTTTGCGGACAACTATACACAGGGTTTCTGTGGTACAAAAGCTGTTCTCATGCAAAATCACTGTTACAAAGCCATCTAATCCAAAAATACTCGGGAGTCATTACTGCAGCCTGCAAAGAGAGGCTTGTGCTCACCAGTGCTGTGCAGAGAAAGACAAGATCCTCTGGGGTGCATATTTCTCTCTACCATCTGAAATACTCAGTTTGGTTGATAAAGCTGATATGATTTGCCAGAGGAAATTAGGAGATGCTTCAAGGCTCACCCAGAATTGCGCTACTCCTTTTCCAGGTGTTGCAGTGATTGATGCTTGTCGCAGCTCGTGGGAGTAGAGGGACGGTCCACTCCAGGTAGAGCAATCGGGGGTGCCTTGGCTAGCTGGCAAGCTGCAGCACTAGGGAACCCTGACACCGTGACACAAGGAAGAAGAATCCACACATGCACACAGTGTCAAGGGTTGAGGGGGGTGAACTCTATTAACATGGCGACAGCCCCTTTTATAGGGTCTGCTGCAGAAGATTCTGGTAGAAAGGCGGGGACTTGCCAAACATGGTATAAAGGGGAGGCACAGGGTACAAACATGGTATGGATGGGCGGAGAAAAGGGTGGAGTTTTCCATACATAGAAATGAGGGGCAGTGTACAGGACAAATATGGTAGGGAGGGGGGATTGCATCCATATAAGGGATGTTAACATTAACTGGGATTAATTATTTGAACAATTGGAGAAACTTTTATAACTATGATAAAACAGTCCTTTTTGGTCGAATCCTGTGTTTTCATAACATCTGTTGCATCAGACTGCATCAAGGTTATTCTTGAATCTGGCATACATTTCTTCTTCTCTCTCTATGGAGTGAACTCCCACAGATGCTTGTTAGATAGGACTTCTTCTAAGACAATGGCTCTCAGTATTGCAGTGTTTCACCCAACAGAAGCTGCAGTTCCTGCATACCTTTTCTTGAAATGGAGATCTTCCAAGAGAAGGTCTGTGCACACCATTTTACCTAGACTTACCCACTACTTCCAGGGATAACTCAAGAAGCGGTGACAGGTTTACACAGACCCACCTTGAGTAGCAGATTGGATAGAAGCATGGAAACAGTTATGAGAAATGAAACATTATCATAATACTAGATTTTATTGAACTTCAAATTCTTTCACAAATGTTTCAGTGTGCCTGTTGGAGATCATTGTTTGCATGCACCATGCCTGCAAGCTAACTGCCTCAGTACACAGAGAAGCTGTTAGCAGTGCTGGTGATCAGCTTGTGCCCACGGGGTGATCCCTATCTGGGACAGTTCTTCCAGTAGAGATGTGACTGATGCACTCTGGAGTATTTGTGCCAGAGGCACTTTCTTAGTACTAGGGGGCAAATTTCTCTCTCTCTTCCCCTCTCTTTCTATTTCTCATTATCCAAAGTTATGCCTCTAATGCTTTTTCAATATATGTGTAGACTATGAGCCTTTCTTCTTGTCCTCGAAAATGGAGATTTGTGTTTAGCACTAATTCACATACCTTAATATTTTATGTATCTGTCACATTCTTATTTTCCTTTGACACAAATGTTTTTAGTGTTTCCATTGCTACACAGGTTCCACCCTCACTACTGATGCACTCAGCAAGTCTGACAGTGTGGAACAACTTTTAGTTTCTGATAGACAGTAGAGAAGATACCTGGGGGCAGAGCACAGCACTGCAGGCTGCTTAAAGCTTTGCTCCATCTCCTTCCCACTGCTTCTACCTCCTATTCAAGGGCTTTGATTATCATAATATCGTACCACTTTCCTCACTTAAAAGGCCATTCATTGCTGCAGAGTTGTGCTAGAACTACATGCCGCAGCTTTTCAAAAGCCATATAGGAAATGCTGCTGACAGTCTTGTTTTCACCGGTGCCCCCAAAAGACACTGTATCTGCTCCTCTGGCTTGGCGTAACATGACCAGGGCTGTTGGCATATCACCTGCTATTACTTGAGTAGACCACTGACACAGAGAGCCATAATTTTAAATAGATGGTACAAAAAATCTTTGTATTACAGTACATGAATAAACTGAAGGCTATATATTGCCATTTATGAAAGTCACTTCCATAAAATTTGTTCCCTTTTACTTTGTTTGCTGCATAGATCATTTCACTGAATGATTTCTCTTTGCATTTAATCTTTAGTTCCCTCACCACCCCCCCCCCAGTATTTGTTACTTAAAAAATTAAAATTTGTTACTTAAAAATTAAAATTGATTTTGAACAATTCATCAGTGAACTGGGAGTTTTTCTGACATTATTCTCACTCTTTCCATTCTACAGACAACTAGCTTTTTAGGAATCTTTTCAGAGAGGCTTTCTCATTCTGAATTTTCCTCTTAGGGTATTAAGAAGTAAGTAATTATTCTTTAAAAGTATACAGGCAGGTCAGATTTCAAAGACAGAAGGGCAGCATACTAAACAGGCATTGTCTATGTATTTCAGCCATACATAAAAATACAAAGAGTATAGTAATTTTCATATTAATTTTTTCTGTTACAAATTCTGAACAATAAATACTATTTTATACTGAAGAAATCAACACCATAAGTACTGCTTTATTGGTTTATGTGTTCTTTATTTTTTATTTACATATTATAACTTTTTTAGTCTTTAAAATTTAAAATGTAATATTTAAGCCATACATAAACTTCCTCATCAGAGCACTAAAATAGCTGATATGTGCAAACTAAGAAATATAAATAATTAATTTGATAATTTTACAGAATTACTAGCAATATAACTTATTAGATTTCCACATAGTAAAATAAACCTAAAACTTTAATTCAAGCATCCACAAATTACATTAGTTTAGAAAAAAAATATCTTAGGATTCCAAGTACCCTTGCCTTTATTGCTAAAGCATAAGATGTCTGGCTAGGTAAAGTACTTAAAGCTTATATTAGGAAAGGAAACTATTACTTTTAAGAAAAATCACATAAACATTTTACATCTAAAGTTATTTTTAAGAGAATACTGTTAATATAGTTAATATACAATGTATTGCAAATTATCAAGAAATGTACATATTTAGAATGTCTATTTATATACTTAGCTTGTCTAATATTAGAAATATAGTATACCACAGTCAGTTTTATTATAGATTTTGTTTACTTTTACTGATTAGGTAATCCTCAGTAAAATATAATTTAAAGGAAATGAGATTTTTTAAGTAAAAAATGTATGCAGGATCTCAAACTCCTAAGACATATGTTATTTTGCATTTTATTTGTCAATTTGCTTACTCAGTGTGAGAAAGAAAAATGCAACCTGTCGTATTCATATAAGAAAAAAATTTCAAGTGTTCGATTTTTATGCACAATTTAAGATATGAATTTGATATAAATTCTACATTTTCTCTGAAATTTATTAAATATAATTTATCAGCTTCTACTATTTAAGCAGTATTTTACCCTATTACGCAATCTAATACCGTATTGATTTAAAAATGCTGGATTTTTCATCACGACATGCTACATCATTTACACTAGGTAATTTAAAATGCATTTCAGTTTTTTGAAGGAGAAAAATAGAGATTATATTTGTACCTAAAGTGTTTATACAAGTTTCCTTTTTTCAGCACATGCTTTTGTAAAGGAAATTATCCTTTTCATGCAACTTCTACATAGGGACATGTTTCTTGTTGAAAGCACAAGCATGAAAATTAATTTTCTACTGTGTGCTAGCTTGGCTATATGCCTAAAGGTCTTTTCCTTGTCTTTGCGAGCATTTTTTATTTAAAGTACCCCATTTCTCTTATAAGCGTTGTGAGATCTTCAAGCTGTTATTGCAATTATTTACAGATTCATAGACTGTAAAGTCAGAGAGGACCACTAGGTTTCTAGATGGACATCTTGTGTAACAGTAGCATTCAGATTTACTCAGCGATCTCTGATATGAAGTCAATAACTGAAACTTGTCTACTTTGAAGACATTCCCACCTGGAAAGTGGGAATGAAAAAAGTTGTTGATCGCAAATATATCTATATAAAGTATTAAATATATAGATGAACATATAGAGGAAAGAAGGAGAACAAAGGAGAAAAAAAAAATTGGGCTGATGAAAGCAAGTTTCCTAAGATGATTTGCAGTTTTCAATTTATGACATATCTGGACTATCAATAGTCAACATGACCCTGGTTGGTTCTCAAAAATATAGAATAATGTACAAGCAGATCTTGGCCTCAGAAATCCCAGAATTTCAGGTTCCTAAAATTGGCAGATCATGCAATTACCCCTTCTGGCAGCCCCTATGTGTACATCGTACCCAAGTGAGAAAGTATTGCCTTCCAGGAGCTAATGGAGAGGTGGTGCTGTGCCATAGAACTGTGTTACCACTTGTGCTGTTCCTTCTCTGCATCTCGTCAGTGCTCTACTATAATTTTAAATAGTTTAAACTAATTTTTATTTTGCTTATTTTGAGTTTGTTGCATATTTTGTCACTTTTAAAACTATTAAAGATTTTTTCAGTTTGCAGTATTCTGATGGTACTAAACCCTAGGAATGTGCACTTCTGTATCTACCAAACAAGAAACAGAGAATTCAGTGATAAATATGTGTAAAAACAGTAGTTTCATAGCACGGCAACATCTCAAATTCTAGTTCATATGATGTCACTCATTTAATTTTTACACAGCGTTAGCTAGTTAAGACAAGTAAAAGGACAATATATGGGCCACTATCTTGCAAGAGCAATACTCTCTTCCTTATATCTTGTTTTGTTTGATCTCACATTTATTTCATTGTCACATGAAAGATACAGCTTAATTAATTGTAGAATATTTTTTCTGCTTCTTCACTTCATCTAAGATTGTTTATTAATTTCTATTTCATATATATTATTCATCAAAGTGCTCTGTTATTTAAAGCTCAATTTGAGGGAACATAGTAAAGCTAATAATAAATTCTTCAAAGTGAAAGTTTGGACCTGATTTGCAAAAAGTTATTTATAGAAACTGTTTCATTTCTAAACACTAGTTCATGCCAGAATTCAATTTCCAGGTTACTTAAGCTGTTTTTCAATTAAATAAGTGACTTTCCCACTTAATCTGATTTTCTTTTCAAAATCTAAATATTAACGATATTTTCATCAACTATTTCTTCTAAAATGAATAATTTAGTATTGTTCACATATGGAAAATAAGTGAAGTATGATGTAGATTTTGTAATCACCTGTATGAGATGGATTCACAACATTCATTTTTGTATACCATTATTTGAAATAATAAAAATAACTTGAATTATAAATTAAAATATTTTCTGAAGGTTTATATTTACATGAGATATCAAGTCTGTTATGAACAGACTCTGAGTGTGTCTGGACTTACACAATTTTTCCAAAAGAAAAGTGAGAAAGATATTGTGTGAATTGTGTGAATCCTGAAAGATTAACAGATGATCTAAGTGCAGAGTAATGTCTTTAATCATAGAATTAAATTGCTGAGATTTGATGGTCATATAAACCCTCAACATAAGGACTGTATCTGATGACGAAAGAAAAGTTTGGTTCCCTGAAGTTGACAGTGACAGTTTTGTTTATGAGCATTTCAAGTGGCAGAGAGCAGCTCCTTAACAATAAAAATGACAGCATCAGCACTCGACTTACAGATATGGAAAAATATCAAGCCTGTATCCATACCTACAAACAGTTATTCACCTGCCAGATTTTACCAGGTCATGCTGAAGCACACATGAAGCTCTTCATCACCCCTGGCGGGGAACCACTTGCTACTGCTGCCCTAAAGGCTATTTACTGCAATGACTGTCCTCTGATCATGACAGCTCTCCAGCTTTATAACGTCACACTGTTTCTCAACAGTATTTAGAGGAGGTGACTTTTTCATGTTGATCTTTAAAAAAAAAATCTGTCTTTCAGTGTAAGTGCTTGAGATTTGACAGGGTGTAACTAAGGACATCACGTGTTTGTCGTTGACAGAGACTTATTTCTATGGATGCCTAGAAAGCATGGCAGTTCAGTCTAATACAGTCTCATAGGATTAGCAAAGTGAAACTGGACTTGATTTGAGCACAACAGTTTCCAAACTGACTCTTGCCACTTTGCAACTTCTTTTCCAATCCCTGATTTACTAAACTAATCCTGCAAAATCCTCAGTGATCTGTTGAAAAGCACTACAAAACACATGGTTCTTTTGAATTTTTTTCCCCATTTCAAATGTTACAATTAACTCATAATAAGGACCTTGACTCTGAACATTCCATTTTGAAATACAAAGCCATTACCAGGCCAAAGCAATGGCTTGAATTAAATAGAAGCACCTGAAATAATTTCTTTCTCTGTGTTTATGGCTCTTGTGCACAAAGCCTTTAACACAGGAATAGTGTGTGGAGTTTCAGACAATTGTGGGTTTTGCTCAGATTAAGCTGTAAACCCTTGAAAGTAAGGATTTGTCATGGAAATGCTGACACAGCCTGAACTGAAACAGGGTGAATGGCATGGCATGGCTCTCTGTACCAAAGCAGCACAGCATCAATTAGCACCAATCTCTGTACACACAGCCGTGACAAAAGGGAAGCCGGGAACCGGAATATTCTTCCAAAGCACTTAAAAGGCCAGCATGAACCATGAGGGTCTTGCGTGTTTTTTGTTTGTGTGCAGCTAACAGTGTGGTGTGCTATTCATTCTAGGTTAAGCTTTCAGTAGTGCTGTCTAATAAGTGGCCCTTGTACAAAAACGTGATCTGTGCTTTTCCAGATATTTGTATGTCAGGCAGCTACACAGCAGCATCTTCTGTAATCCCTTCTCCTGCAGTTAGAGCTACTAGAAAGGCTTAATAATATCCCAGAGGCAAAGATGAAACGGTATCTCCACAGTTACTGTTTGCTGTAGAGAGCTTTTGAAGTCAAGCTTAAGATGTCTTTATTTCCCTACCAGAAAGAAATTTTTTTGCCCTTCTTTTTCCAGTGTTGTCATGATGATGGCTTTCTACTTGAAAAATATTCCAAGAGGCTGCAGCGTTCCCATAAAGCATTAGGGAATGAGAACAGCTTTTCATCAGGGGCTCCTGGAATCTGTAAGTACAGTTTGTCACTACCAAAACCCACGGCCACCCTACCAGCAATGTCAATCTAAAACCCCGCACCTTCTTCCTTATCAGGCTTACAGCAGCCTCAGCCTTCACTGGCAGCTTACTCCTGCCTGGGTCTTGGCTTTTAACTTCTGTTTCTAATTAAATCTAAACTGAGTTCGTCATGCAGCTCCAATTTATAGTTCATTCTTCTTTGGTGTAAGAAAGTGAAATAAGATAAAACTGTTAAATCTCATCAAATGATGGTATAGCTTGATGAACAAAAGAGGATACTGTCATATTCTTGCAAATACTAATATAATTATCAGAATTATAGTTGGCAATTAGGAGCCCTAATAATTTCCCATGCCCCCTTGTGTAAGGTGCTGAACCAACAAAAAGTCAATAACAATAACAATTATAATTGTCAATAATAACTTATTATTTAACCATAAGACAAAAGAGAGGAGAGTCAAATAGAGGGGAGTTACAACAGAGCAAGGGGACAAGACTGGTCACCACAACTCTTGTCAGTGTATTACCAGTGCTAAGTCTCTTGTTGGTATGCAATCACGCAAAAGTTCTCAGAAAGGTAAAAAATGGTAGTGGTGTAGTTTAGCAGAAGTTTATTGAGGGTCCCTTCGCAGGTGGGACTAAAAACCAGGAACAAGTGTCAGTGTGTTTGCTTTGGATACATAACAGCTGAGGCTGGGCACAGCATTGTGGATTGAAAGCAAATTCCAATTTTTCAGTGGCAAATAACAGGTGAAATGTAGTGGTGGGACATTCTTAGAAACAAAGCTAACCAGGTTTCTACAGACCAGGATGCAAAAAGAAAGGCAGTTGTGGAGGAATATAAAAGAGAGGGAGTTGGAAAATAGGTTTGCAACATTATTTTGAATATATGTGAATGAGGAAATTGAATTGGTAGGAGAAAAAAAGGGTATAAAAATTATCCAAAATGAAAGCAGTTTGATTTAGCAGAATTACCTGGAACAGTGTAAAAAAAAAGTCTTTCCATTTACATAAACCTGTAGAAAATAATCCTAAGGCTGAGATAGCATGAGCATAAGGACCTCAAGATATCCATGTTGAAGCTGCCGTTTAGACTCTAAGTAAAATGATTATATTGTCGATAGTAACACAGGAAGGATGATTTGGACAAGTTCTAGTTTACTGAGGCTAAACTATGTCACTGAGACAGAAATCATACCAAGAAGAGACAACTATAAACTAAAAAAAAAAAAAGTTCCCAAATGATCAGAAAAGCACAATGTCTAAAGGAGTTTCAGGGAGTGGAGTAAAATAACTGAATATTTCAGAATATTTTGCCATTTTCTCTGATTTTTCAGCACCACCTCCACTCACATAATACTACATAATCAGTAATTGTATGGAAGGATGAGATTCAGCCACAATAAAAAAGATTAAAATATATCAGAATGCGAAGACAGTGATATTTGCAGGAGCTCACCTGAATCCTTTAGAATAACTTATGTTTTACTTGCAAGTAGCAAAATCGGAAAGTATGTCCAGGTAATTTTAGTTATGGCAGATGCAAGAGTTCACTAACATAACTCTGATGAAAAGATCCAAGATAAAAGTCCATATCAGCAAGGTTTATATATAGTTATAAAAGTCCTCAATCCCTATTCAGAGCAAATGGAAAGATGAGGGTAAAAATAATACTTCTTTGAACACACACGGGTTTTTATTCGTTTACTTCAGAGCTGACCTGTTACTATATGAACTGAATCATAAGCAAAAGCCAGTCCATATGCCCTATGAAATACAATCAATATACACATTATTAGCTTGATAAAATCAATCATGTAATTAGCTGTGCTGGTTTATCTGTGTGAGACCTGTTAGATAAATAAATAAATAAATAAAATTGATTTATGCCAGTTTGATTCTGGTTTGATACATGCACTGAAGTGAGTGCTTTGCCTTAGAATTTAAACAGGAACACTCTGTACAAGATAGGTGATCTTGTTTTCTCACATTCCTACTTTCTGTCCCACAGCACTTGAGGAGAGCTTTCTCATTAGAGGTGTTTTCTTCCAGCTATTCTCTCTATTTCCATATAGGGACAATAAAGACCAAACAAAAATGGAGAAGGATTATGCTGCAAACTTCAGCTTCACTCTGAAGAAGGTCAGACCTTTGGCGAGGTAGTAGTGCAGAGGACCTGCCTGGCCCTCAAATTTGAAACTTCAGCAGGTTAGCCAAACTGCAGAAAACTGGAAATTTCTGTAGCCTAAGTCATCAAGTAATCAAGTGTTAGAATACATGCCAAAACATGGGCATGGGACTTTGATGCAATTCATTGTGAATTCTCATCACACAATAGATTTTTAGCATATCTATGAGACACTAGTCAAAAACAACATGTAGAGCTCTCATCTCTACATGCATATAGTTTCCTGTTTATAGTATTTCCATAGAGAGTTAAATGGTCTCGATGACTCCAAGATTCGTCTTGAATGTAAAAGACATACTAGAGGTGGTGAAAGATAGACATCTAGATTTTTCTCTCCTTATTCACTACAGAGACAATACTCTCAATTCCATGAGCTGGAAAGAGAATATAGTAGGAAATATATTCTAGACTGACATATCCAAATAAAACTTTAAAAAATGTAATTTCATTATAGTCTTTTTCACTGACAACAAGGGGGAAAAAAGCACAAAGGTAGATGCTAATGGACTATGGATTTTCAGTTCACTTTCCTGCTGTCTAAGCTATGCTCATAGCTGCTAATCCTTTCTCTGCAGGTCTTCTAATCTACTCCAACTGGATTCTAACAACCTTGCCAACTATGTATAGTATCCTAATGGCTTGTCCTGCTGCTGTGATCTACAGCAGCATGTGTCCACCTGCCAGCCTTGCCAAAGGGCTTCAGGCTTTCATGATCCCATTCTGAAAGCAGCCTTTCATTGTTCCTGTCTCTATGATGCTCTTTTTCTAGGCTTTGCTTCAATAACACTTTGCTTGTCTTTCTTTTTCTCATTCAGCTTAGCAATGTTCATAGCATGAATGTCCCTTTCGTAAATACTGTGCCAGCTGGCCCACCCCATACCTTCAAATTGGAAGGCTCTCAGTATTTTGGCTGCCAATCTGTCAGGAGTTTTTGCATAGAGTAAGATACCACCACGCTGCTCTATCAGTACGTAAACATAGTACAACAGTATTTAGCATCTTTCTTTCTTTCTTTTCTTTCTTTCTTTCTTTCCTTCTTTTCTTTCTCTCTTCCTTCCTCCCTGCCTCCCTCCCTCCTTATGGGAATTGTCTGGTCATTACAGTGTTCACAGAATGTTGTTGGGGACTAAGGAAAAAGAGGAAAAAAAGTAAGTGCAGAGTGACTGAAAAGTCATTACATGCTGGCAGATATAATGATTATTATAACAGAGGATACAAAACTCTTCAAGTGTGATAGTATTCACATCTGTGTGAATGTGTCTTTCATTTAAACTTCAGGAAACCCAAAGGCCTCTTTCCTTTTGGTTTCATTCTCTGTTTTCCCACTTAAAAATTCTCACTGATTGAGTTATTACATATAATTTTTACCTTAATTACTTCCTATCTGTGGAGGATTTAAGTGTGCTGGTGTAGCTGGCATTAATTATTAAATAAAAGATAAATGATCTGTAGATCAGTATGTTCTCTTACCTTGAATTCACCTTCTATTTTTTATAATCTTGTCCAAAACTTCCTCTGTTTTTTACTGTAGACTTTAAAAGCGAGTGTTTCTTACCTAAAAGCTACCCTGAGACAAAGTGGGATCAAAACAAAGGACACAAACTTTATAATTAATACTATGCTTGACTAATGAATGTTTTGCTTGTCAACACCTGTCAGGCTTGCAATATTTTCTTCTCAAGCATGGAAGGTACTATAGAAATGTCAAGACCTCATAGGAATTCAGAACAAAATGTCTGGGAATAAACAAATCTCTATCTATGGTGCTTTGAGGCACCATGAAAACACCTGATCAAACATAGATACAAAAAATCCTTGATTTGGTTTGGTTTGGTTTGTTTTTTAATAATTTTCACAATTTTATGCAATTTTAACAAATATTTCCTCTTGCTTTGCAAAAGCCTAATTCACCAAAATGTGAATTTCCTTGTGTTTATGGTAAGGACTTTGCATTTTGTAGGTGTTTCTGATTTACTACTGAGTGACCTTCCAGCAGGTAGGGCTCCCAGAATGGCTACATAGTGCAATGTGCAATATTACTCCCAGTAGATATGGTACTATCTACAGCATCAATAAACTCCTGAGCAGATGTTCAATACCCAAACATAATGACCACTGGGGAGAAATGACAACTGCCTAGAAATACATAAAGGAATGTTATAGGTGGATGGGGACCAATTATTCTCATTAGCCAACAAGGGCAGAATAAGAAGGAATGAGCATTCTCTCTAACCAGAATATTTTAGCTTGATTTAAGAAAATCTTTGGCTGATAAAGAAAGATTAAGAAATCATTAAAAAAGCTGCCAAAAGAATTGATAAGATTCTCATCATTTAAGATATTCTACATGGCCTTCTGTTATGTCCCTTTCAGAAAAACAAACACATGATTTTAGTTAGATTTATACGGGTCTAAGAGGAATTTTGTGCCTTATTAATGAAATGTAGCTCAAGAATGATCTTACTGTGGTTGTCTGGAACAGCTACTTTTTTCTATTCCCAATGACTAGCTACTAACCAGGAAGAGTCATTTGTATAGTGATTGAAACGAAAATTAAAAATCTTTTCAAGGCATCCGCTTGTGTATGTGTGGATATTTGCAGCAGTCTGCTGTGGGTTTTTATCTTTATACTGAAAGTCAAGCTTTTCCAAAGCTTTTCCAAACTTACCTTATGAGCAGAAGAATAATCTTAAAGCATGACTGCAATCTGACAAAGTGTACGATATTTATTAGAAATGTTTTATTTTAAAACAGTATTTCAGACATGACATTTCCAAAACTGAAATCACTTCTTTTCAGTCCTTATTGACTCTCAGAAGACTTCCCATCAGCATCTTCATCAAAAATGATGGATATATACAATGTTTTAAGTTTAAAAAAAATCACAAGTTGACTAACTGCAGGAACTGACTGCAGTAATATCCTAAAAGAGAGAAAGCAATATCCTTCTTTTCTTCAGATAGGAAATGTTTGTTCTTTAGTTAGGAATAGCTTTGAATAGTTATTAAAAAAATGTATTAGCTTTCTAGTCAATAGTAATAAAACACATGTAAGATCACTTTTATGAGTTGAACATGACAGAAGAAACGGTGACTTTTATCTACTGATAATACTTCCAGCAGGCTGGAATATAGCTACACATTGCAATCGTGTATTATGTACCAGTTTCTTTGCACATAGAATATGCAGATTTCATGTTGCAATAAGGTCTATTCTTGTATTCTCAAGATATGCATCTATGATTTTCTCTTGAGTAGATCAAGTTAAAATAGTACCTACATTTCTAGCCATCATTACGCATGGTTATCAAACAACTTGGTATGAGACATGCTATAGAATAATTCCCTTCAAGAAATATGATCACAAACTTAGTTAAATAACATTTAACTGAGAAGGCTCTGCAGCATATGGATCTGGTAGGATTTGAGGTGCATTTGCCAAATTATGTTCCTCTATTCCTTGATATGGTGTTGGAGCTATAGGTTAGCTCTACAGGGCAATTGAGAACAAATATAATGATTTTCAGTTATACTGGAAAATTTCCTTAAAGATCTTAAAGATTGTGAAGAATAAAATGATTTCTATAGGTTTTTTAAATGTTAATTTTATGGCAATTTTAATGCTAATAAATCAAGACACATGAGGATTATGCATTTCATCTACCACCGTGCCATAGACATCCACAATTTGCAATTTAAAAACTTTCTCTCATCAAATATAGACATTTTTCTGTGAAGTACTAATCTTTTTTGATTGATATAATCTTGATTGGTGTGATAAATATGAAACCTTCTTGGTAACATCTCAAATATTCCTCATATTTCAGTAAGACTTCCTTAGAGTGACACAGTATTAATCAAAGAATCATAGAATCATAGAATCATTTAATTTGGAAAAGACCTCTAAGGTCATCAAGTCCAATTGTTAATTGAGTACCACCACATTCACCATTATACTGTATCCCCAAGAGGCACATCTCCATGCCTTTTGAGCACTTCCATGGATGGTAATTCCACCACTTCCCTGGGAAGACTATTATAATGCCTGACCACGCTTTCAGTGAAGAAGTTTTTCCTAGTATTTAATGTAAACCTCCCCTGATGCAAGTTGAGGCCTTTTCCTCTTGTCATTTGTTTCCTGGGAGAAGAGACCAACACTCACCTGGATTAAACTTCCTTTCAGATAGTTGTGGACAGTGATAAGGTCTATCCCTGAGCCTCCTTTTCTCCAGGCTAAACAACGTTAGCTCCCTCAGCCATTCTTCACAAGACTTATGCTCCAGACCATTCATCAGTTTCACATGCATGTGTTCCAACATCTTCCTTTATTCTTTTTTTTTTTTGGTCTGGATTCTGTAACTGCAGTACCTACGTCTGCTCATAATCATATCACCAGAAAGCAATGATGTATTTCTTTGGAGAAGGAGACCATTCAAAATTTAGGTTATTTCTGTACGACCAAATTAAACCTGTCCAAGAATATATGGGAGTGCTGAAGCTAGCTGGCACAGAAAAATATGTGGGCATGCTTGTATAATTTCACTGCCTCCAAAATAAGTTTTCTAAATGCAAATTGCACATTGGTAATGGTTCCTGGAAGGCTCTTAGTCCTAAACTATGAGAATTGCTAGGGAACTCCTAGTCAACATGTGCCAAAATTGTATTTGAGAGTGCTCTAAGATTTACCAGTGTAGAAGATCCCATTAAATGCTTTAAAACCTTCCATGGCACTATTTATTTTACTGACAGAACCATACTAATGCATATGTACCTAAAATTACTCATGCTGGTCACTTCAGTGCCCAGTAAAATCACAGAAAAGATTATTTTGGGAGGTATTGAAAAACACCTGGAGGACAATGCAGTGACTGGTCACAGCCAGCATGGCTTCATGAGGGGAAAGTCCTGCTTGTCAAACTTCATTTCCTTCTGTGACAGGGTAACCCACCTAGTTCATCTAGGAAAGCCAGTAGTTGTTATCTTTTTGGACTTCAGCAAAGCTTTTGATAGTGTGTCTCACAGTATCCTTCTGAACAAAATGTCCAGCATACCACTGGATAACTGTGTTACACAATGGGTGAGCAACTGGCTTACAGGTCAGGCACAAAGAGTTATGGTGAATGAGGTTACATCAGGCTGACGCCCTGTCATTGCTGAGGTTCTGCAGGGCTGCATCCTCGGCCCAGTTCTCTTCAACACATTCATTAACAACCTGGACGCAGAACTGAAAGGAACATTAAGTGAGTTTGCCAATGACGCTAAACAGAGTGGAGCTCATGACTCCCTCGGGGGCAGAAAGGCCCTGCAGAGAGACCTTGACAAATTAGAGAGATGGGCAATCATCAACCATATGTAGTTTAGCAAGGGCAAGTGCCAGATTCTGCACCTGAGATGGTGCAATCCTGGTTGTGTGTATAGACCAGGGAACAAGAGGATGGAAAGCAGCACTGCAGAAATTGACCTGAGAGTCCTAGTTGATGGCAAGTTGAATATGAGTCAGCAGTGCCCTGGCAGCCAGGAAGGTCAACCACGTCCTGAAGTGCATTCATTGCCAGCTGGTCAAAGGAGGTGATTGTCCTGCTCTACTTTGCACTGGTGTGGCCTCACCTTGAGTACCATGTGAAGTTTTGCGCACCACAATATAAAAAAGGCATTAAGCTATTGGAGTCTGTATGAAGAAGGATGGTGAAGGGTTTGGAGGGGAAGCCTTATGAGGAGCTGCTGAGGGCGCTTGGTCTGTTCAGTGTGAAGCAGAGGAGACTGAGGGGAGACCTCATTGCCAACTTCAACATCCTCAAGAGGGGAAGATGAGGGGCAGGTACTGATCTCTTCACTCTCATGATCAGTGACAGGACCCAAGGGAATGGCATGAAGCTATGCCAGGGGAGGTTCAGATTAGACATCAGGAAAAGGTTTTTCACCCAGAGGGTGGTTGGGCACTGGAGCAGGCTCCACAGAGTTCAAGAATTGTTTGGACAACGTTCTTAGGCATGTGGTGTGATTCTTGGGGTGTCCTGCATAGGGATGGGAGCTGGACTCGATGATCCTGATTGGTCACTTCCAACTCAGCATATTCTGGGATTCTATGATTCTATAAATTATAATGACAAGTCTGTAACTATGCCTCAACATATACAGAGGACAAGTATGTTACGAAAAAGATTTGCAGTTCAACTAACCCAGTTGATTTTATCCCATCAGACAACTTCAGTCGTATCTTCAGGGGACAACTTCGTATGCTGAATTTATACTGAGGAATGTCAGGTAGACATTTCTATTTGTAGTACATTAGGGAGGGTTTTGATTGAGGGTTTGTGCAGCAGTAACCTGTAAACAAGTGTTCAGGTATTGCCTATGACATGATGTTTATTCTTTGTGGGGAAAGTATAGGGATAAAAGTCAGTGCATGCTTCTTGTGGCATTTCCCAGGGTGGCTAAACATAATTTTAAAAAAATGTACATGGGTTTTCAGATAATATTTTCACAGTCATTTCTTATATGACAGTTGCTTTCTACAGAGCAGAAATGATTGAACTGCTACACTTAGCACAAATACCAAGAAACAGATCTTGGTATCCTTATGGAGATTCAATATGCAAAAAATAAAAAGTGATTTGAACATCTGCTACTTGAATTCCTTACTAATCTGCCAAAGAGAATTCTTGGGATTGTTTTTAGCAATAAGAAAAATACACAGTGAGTTGGAAGGCATTGATAACACTTGAGCAGAACAGCTCTTCAGGACTCTGATGAGATGAGTTACTGTACAGATGGCTTCCATCATGCAAGTCTTTTCTGTTTATAGGGCTGCAGGTGGTAGAGTGGGAAACAGGGTAAGTGGAGGAAAGGTTAAGACGCCATATCAATTGTAGCAGTTCACCAAGTAAAATCTATCCCTGCTGAATGTACTAGCTGTTTATCAGCACTGCCATCTAGAGCTGTGTGAAAAAAATTCACTGCAGACAGCACAACTGGTGAAATCAGATCTCGTTGTTGAAGAACATTGTACATAGAGGGAATCATAGGCATCTGAAACTTTTTGATATCTGAGATTTAAAAAAAAATGAAAATAATGTCTAAAATAGTCTGATAACTTTGGCTGATTTTCATGCCAAAAAGACCTTGTAAGAATTAGTACAGTGCATAATTTAGCTTCCACTTTGTAGCACAACTGAAATGTACATTCTCTTGATTTGGGACACTGTAGTCGCACTTACAGACTAGTTATTCTATCTGTTATGCATCCAGTTTAAAATACTTTGGAGTGCAGAGTAATCACACGGTTCTTTCAGTGCAGCTTTAACTCCCCTGGGGTGATTTTAATCATTCCTCAGCACTGAGGAGGAATCACAAGGGCTTGTGACAGACAGAGATCCACTGGAATAATTTTACAAGTGTCACAATTTAAGGAAGGGTAGGAAAAGAGCCAGGAGGAAGTTCTGGGGAAGCTCAGAGTTTTATGTTGCTTTCTGGATCTCTTTGTGCAGTAGAAAGGATGGGTATATTGCTGTCTTTGCTACCATGTGGGTTTGGGGTTTTTTTGCATACAGATGTGGAAGAGTTGTGTTCTATGTATCTTTTTTCCACACAAGCTGGGGAAATTATGACCTTTCTTAGTTGCATTACTTTATTCCTCTAAGCAAGGATTGAGGTTGTTTTCCGTAGGAATGAACACAAGCTATTTTTCATGCTAGGACAGACTTTCAAGGCAAAAGAGAACAGAGACACAAATTCTTTTCTACCTAATCCTTGAAGTATTACTTAAAAGAATCATTAGCTATAAGGCTCTTAAATATCTCTAATCTATGAAAGCATTAAAGTATTTTAAGTATATAGGGCTTTATTCTGAATGTTATGGAAACAGTATGTATCTGTGCCACCAAAAAAATGGCTTTTTAGTCACAAGTATACTGCCATCTAAAAACAGTTGAAAGAATGTTTTAAGGCATTTGGTCTTAAATATTTACATCTGGCTTTTCTTACACACAACATCATATTCCTACACTCCCTTGCAGGTAGACATGCCCAGCCCCTCTCAGCACACACAATGCAGCAGAACTACTGGCATCACACTGACCCTACAGGTAGCTGTAGGAAGCTCGTAAAGGGTTGGAAGCCTTCCTGAATCCAGTATATGTTCTCTGTTATGTCTGGAGACACACTGAAAGTCTGGCCTTCAAACTGTGTCTTCCTCTGCTTCTGGGTACAGTCTGCACACACTGGGAGGAGTGAAGCTCTCAGGTACATCACAAGCAGCAGAGGTTAGCCAGCCTTCCTCTGGGAAAGAGCATGTTCATCCTCTCCATAGTGGGCTGACCAAGGCAGGGCAGTAGAGCATATCTCTTCCAAATACCTAATCCCAGTGCAAGTTGTGATCATCAGGAAGATGACTAAGTGAGACTCAGTCCATCAGGCAGTTAAGTCTATGCAGACACACTTCTTGAGATAATCTCATGTCCTTGGGAATATCTATCCCTTACCTACTGCTGACTGATACTACTACTATCTGCAGTCCTCCAGAAGTCATTATAGCCTCCAAATAGAATGGCATGCTGTGCAATAGTCCTTGACAAAACACATTCTTTTCCAGTTACTCCAGAAGATGCCAGGAATATGACAAGATCATTAAATTTTAACAAATAAAAATATTATTCCATGACACTTGTGTTTAATACTCTAGTCATCCTTATCTTAAATAAGGCTGACACTTTCTTTCCTGCCTGGTGACAGGAAGTCCCCGAGCATGAGAACTGACGACTGCTGGTGACACGCCACCAGTAGTGACCTGAGGAATGTGAATGCATTCAAAGTGGGCTAACACCCATGGAAAATTCATTTTAGTCCTCAACTGCTGACGGATCATCTTTAAATAAGCCTTAGGTGAAGTAGGTGCACTGAGTGTTTTCGGGAGAAGATCTGAAAGCTCAGCCATCAACACTGTCATCCAGTCTCTTTTGACCTTAGAATATACTACAGCCTCCTTTCATCTCTAAGTTAATTACCAGATTTATTAGAGTAAGCACAGATAGAAACAGAATTACCAAGTGTTGGCTCCAGATCCTTGACTGATATCTCAGGACATTGCATAGGACACTGTAGTTTAGAGGGAATGAATGTGGGTAGAAGATTCCTCACCCCAGGGAGACATCTCTGGCATGAAGGGCCCTCAGCTCCTATCTGACATTGAATTATTGCATTAGATAAAGTACCTCCCTTCTATTTTCCCTTCTTCTAATGGCATTCTTCATGTCAGAGGCATGGCTGGTCTCTGGTCTGGTGGTAATCCTATAAGCTTTCCAGATGGTGAGGTCATAGGAAAAGCAAAGTCACAGTCATAATTGCAAAAGAGAAAAAATATTATAAGAATAAATTAAGAAATGGCAAGTATACCTCTGTAAAGCCACTTAAAACATGAAAATGTGAATAATTCTTACATGTATATCAGCACAGGATATACAGATTAAGACATATAATTGACTTATCACATGTTAGATAAGTCCTTTAAGTGAGTTCATGTGGTTACCTAACTCGTTGCAAATGAGAAATAAAACATGTAATTCGAAAGAAATAAAATAAATAAAACGCAAAACTTGGGTTTTTTTGAATTTTTACTTAGCACTTCCCATGAGATGAGAGAACATGATGGGTCTGTTACGCTGGTTTAGCTTACACATGGCACCTCAGCAAGCTATAGTAACTTAAAATATCTAGGGCTTTTCAGAATTTGGATTTCTTTTCTTCTAGTCAAAGTGGCCTCTCATCAGTGGGAATCTTTCCACTGCACTTAATAGTTTGGCAGTGTTCAGTTCTAAGACCAAAACCCAAATACACCTATGTTCGCATAAAACACCATGTCTTTACACAAAAAATGTTCTTCTTCTCTGCTTTTACAACTGAGATGATGTGAAGCATACTGCTTCGGGAATATTATATTGAGAACTGTGCTATCAGTATATCTGGTAGTTTTGAAGATGGTTGTCTATGTGAATTATTTTTAACCAAATATACTTAGATATTATTTATGGCATTACACTGTATTCCAAGTCACATACTAAAACCAGTAGAGCTTTCAACAAATTAAATTCAAAATAATATTTTAACTATGTTGTACATAGAGGTTTCAGAGATTAGGAAAGCTGAAGTCTGAAATTCAGCCTCTGAAATGATGTGCTTAAAAGCAAGGTTCAGTATGTAATTTTAGTCTAGTCAACCCAGTGGCTTAACTTAACAATGTTTTTATCAGGGAGCCACATCTGTAGTTCAGATTTTTTACACTTTTGGCTATTCTGATTCTTTTGTATTGTATTTGAGGCAGTTCTTGCTCTTTGACTAGTTGGTTATTTGTACTAAGTTGAAGAGCAAAAGATGAGAGCCAACTTTTGATGTTTACAGTTGAAGTAATAAAAAGTCCTTTTCCCTTGTTGGACAATATTGCTTGCAGAGAGATGAAGCATTCAAAGAGAAGCAAATGCACATACAGCAGTCTAAACTCACTGTCACTGACAGGCTCCGAAAAGGTTGTTCGTTGTTGAATAGCTGAACCTGATAAAAAATGTGGTTCCCTACTGACATCTAGGAGGCCATTAAAATATCTCGAGCTGTTTCAAAATGTATAGTCCCAATTAAAGAGAAATCTCTGTGTACTTCTTCCCAGGGGTACACTGATAAACCAACAGCAAACCATTCTGGTAGTGGAGACAGAAAGAGTGTGAGGATTACCCCTGAAGACAGAGTGGATATGGCATAGCACCAAGAGTCAACACTGATGAGGAGCTGAGATCGCTGGAGCCTTTCTGGCATCTGCTTCTGGAGGTGGCTACACTTTTAACAGCTTGTTCTACCAGAGCAATAAGAAATGCCCATGATTCTGTGGTTTATTAAATATTGATGCTTTCTTTAGTGGTTGTTTAAGTTTTTATATACCATGAACACACCTTGCAGCAAAAAAACCCAAACAAATAAACAAACAAAAAAAAACACCACCAAAAAACCCCAAAAAACCAACCAAACAAAAAAAAAAACAGGTAAAGAAAAAACAAACAACAAAAATCTCTTTCTCTGGCAGAGACTCAACAGTTGATACCAGCAGTCTCATTAAATTATATTGCCATTTTTCAGCATATACTTATATGAAAATAATTTTTTCTCCTTTATAAGACAAAAACCACAATGAGCAGGAGAGAAATATCATGAAGATGAGAGAAGTAATTTCTAATAAAGTCTGGAGAATCCAAACTTCAATCACTGTAATTTTTTCTTTCTCTTACTAACTTCAGCAAGCTGTGGTAAAATCCTGTGTAAAGAATTGCACTTTTAGAAGTCTTCTAGCCAGGCTTCTAGCCATTCATGTGCCCTGTTCAGTGATCCTTATTTAAGAGCCCCACCTGGATATTTCTACCTAAGTTAGATATGTCCGAGAATGCATTGCCTTACTTTCTCCCTGATCCCAAAAGTCTCTATCTTCTCTGATTCAAATAGGACAGATGGCCTAGAAGAGATTAACAGAGCTCCTGAGACATATTTCATAAAAATGGGGAGGTCTGTTATAGTTCAATAGTTATGTGGTCTTTATTCTAAAAATGATATAATAGTTGTGATTGTAACAGCTTGGACATTTCAGATTTTATTACCAATTAACCTTCAAAATGATGTAATGATTACAGACATAATAACTGACTTTTTTTTTCATTTAGTATATTACACAGAATACTTTTATTGGTCTAAAACTAAACAATGTAGATTTGTTTTTTAAAAAAAAACCTTTGTATTTCTCATTAAACTCAGAACCCATCAGGCTACTTAACAGGATTACTAATTTAGAGATCATACACAGTCAACTACATTGCACAGTCACAGTATCACTTAACTTCAGAATTACTTCAAGTCCCTGCACCCATAGCATACCAGAAGTGAAATAATGACTGTCTTAAATTTATGGTTCCCATCCTATAAACAGTGAATTTCTAGACATATATACATATATAGAATAGAAATATACATAAAATATATATAAAATATAAATATATAACTATAACTAAACTATAAATATAAATACATATATAATAGAAAAGAATACCATAAATATAATGGACTAAATATCCTATATATATATATACTATGGCATGCTATATACACACACATATATGTATATGTAGGGATGGTACCCTTTCAGGAGAGTTTGTAATGAGGAGTTAGAACTTGTTTTTGCTTAGGAAGGCTTTTCTGCCTAAAAGGAAAACCTTTTTCAAAGGCAGTTTCAATGTTCTCTCCTCCTGCATACCGGAGAAGTTTTCAACTCCTCTCTCTGATATGTGAGGAGAGAGATAATGCTTACAGACATGCTATAGGGCCACTGCAGCCCCGAGAGAGAGCAGGGGAGCCAGCAATAATAAAAGCCTGAAGAAGAGAGCAGGAGGTGTGACTTTCTCAGGCCCAGAGTTTTCTGCAGCTGGTGCAGGTATTTTGCTTGTAAGTTTTTTAGTGTTCTTGCCTTCAAAGTAAACCTTTTTGAATTCTTTCCATTGCCTTGACGTTTTGCAGGGATACCTGAGTATATCTTATTTTAATATATATATATATATATATAAATACAGAAAAGGAAGGAATAATAATAAAAAACAAGTGATGAACAATAATTACTCACAACCCACCCACTGATGCCCAGGCAGCAACCCCCACCCAGCTTTTCCACTACTTTACAAACTGAGCATAAAATCATACGGTATGGAATATTCCTTTGGCCAGCTTGGGTCAGTTGTTCTGGCTGTGTCCCCTTTCAGCTTCTTGTGCTCTCCAGTCTGCTCGCTGGTAGGGTGGTGTGAGAAGCTGAAAAGTCCTTGACTTGGTGTAAACACTGATTAAACAGTGACTAAAACATCAGTGTGTTATCAACATTATCCTCATCCTAAATCAAACACACAGCCCTCTACCAGCTGCTAGGAAGAAAAGTAATTTTATCCCAGTCCAAACCAAGACAGTCAGTTAAATGGAAAACTCTGACGGGGAGGATAATTCACAAGCATTTATGGACCAAAAAATAAACACATTCCTTTTAGTTACAAGATTGAGAATTTTATAAAGAAGGAAATGAATCTGGAATTTGGAATTTTTAACGTGTTAGATATCTAGCCCAGATATCACCCAAATTATTGTAGATGCTCATATCTTGAAAGCAGAAGGACACTAACCCAAGTAATCTAAAAGAACCATCTGCAATCTTAGTCAGCAGAGGAAAGCAGATATATAACATCTGCAGAGAAAGATACTGCTTAAGTCTCACCTTTGTTTCAATGCCCTTGGAAGACAATCCAGCTGTGATAATTTACTCTAGATAAGTTCCGTAATTATTCTGCTTCAATTAGATGACCTTTTTTTTTTTTTTTGCAGAGCAGGAAACAATTTCAATGGGAAAAAATGGCCATTATGTTCTCTTAGGTTTAAACCTCTCTCCAGCCTGAAGATAGTCTAGAAGTCAGGTCTTCTACCTCCTGAATGGATGGTTTAAGGTTAGACTGTGGTAGTCTACACAAGATGTCTTGGATTTAATTTTAGTCCTAGGTAGATTTCACTTTTCAGTTTTCTTCAGAGATTGTCATCTCAAACTGAATTACAATTGAGAAAGGAGATACATGTACTTCTACTCACTCACAGGTGATTAAATGTGAGGAATGTTAAAAGATTAATAAGGAATGGCTGAAAGGACACATTTAATCACCTACCAGGTTAAGGAGACAAATTATGAAAAGTAGGTGAAATATATCAACGGATCGGATACCAGTTTTCAGGTAGTCTGAATCAGGTAGGAAAAGCTACATGAAATAAAAGGCTCACTTCTTCCAAGCATTGCTCCAACCTGATGTTCCCAACTTATTTTGCCAGTTGGTGGCACAGGTTTTTCTGACAAAGAAACTGATTTTATTTAATCTTGTTGAGTTCTTCACATTGTGCAGATCACTGCTGAATTCAGCCCTTTTCACAAAACAGAACAAAATAACACAGGCAAGTAGATACCCAAACAAAGTTCCATCTGGGAAGGTTTGAATGCAAAGGTGAGAGGCTAGGATGCAGGGAAGGAGGGGGAGGTTCCCTGGCACTGCAAGTGAGAATTTTGAGAGCAAAAACCTAGCAATTTTAAAATATCATGTGGATTAGTAGTAGTTATTTGGGGACCATTGTATCACTTTATAACCATCAGTGAGTGGAGTGGGTTAAGGTTGTGTTTCTATAGCAACTCCTTCCTGCTGCAGTCTACCAAGAGCTTCTAATGCATGTACACAAGGCAATTTTTAAAAACTTGTAACCAATCATTTGGGCACATTATTAGTGCCTCAAAGATTAAACGGTCAGAGACTTCAGACACCGAAGCAATTAAACAGTGGGTGGTAACTGAAATCAGATTTGCTCCAGTATTGCTCCTTGGTTCCCCTTAGCACATTTTATTGCCTTACAGTGGAATCCATTCAAGAAAGTGTTAAGTAATTTAGGTTCCAATTTTGGAGAGTTAGAGAAGGGACCTCTGGCCATTATAACCTCATGCCAGAAGCATTCCAGTGACCTATTATAGAATGTTTAGCTGAAAAAAACAGAGCTGCACTCAAGAGGATATTGAAACACGTATACAATTTTCAGATGTTCATTTCTTTAACTCCTGGGACTTATGGGTGAATATACACCAAAGTCTTTGAGTGGATCCATCTTGATCCCCTTAAGATGCTGTGTTAGATAAAATACGCGTTTGGTGAATACACTGGTCCATATGCGAGGATATGGAAACTCATTTTACCTCAGTCTGTTTCCATTGTGAATGAGTGATGAAGAGAAAAACTCATTCTCAATAGGATAGGTTTAAAAGGATTCTTTTTTTTTTTTCTGTATCAGTTTCATTGTGTGCTCGTCTCTAGTTCTCTGTATTGGCTGTCTGTCAAGGTCATATGAACTGAATTTCAAATATTAGTCATATCCTTTCCTCAATGGCTCATTAGAGGATTTTAAATAAAAGCTTTTATTACCACAAGGAGTGCAACAATGTCTGCATCTGTATGAGAGCAGGTGAGCACTACTTCACAGAATTTTAGATGATATTACTGTCATCTGTGTCAAGAGATCAAAACTCCTGGAAAATCCAGATGAATGCATTCAGAAATTTTCCTATGGGAAAGATTACACATATATGTTAAATATTTTGCTAGTAATACAAATGACATAGTAAAAAATTATAATTTCCTGTATTCACAGGGTAACTGTTAAACTAGCACTGGAAGTCGAATGCTTGCAGGAGATGAAGAAGTTATTACTTAGAATTCTTCAGTTGAAGAAAATTGTTTATTATTTTGACTGTAAAATTGTCATGAGAATCTCAGGCTGGTGTTCTAAGTCACAGAACTACATTAATCAAACAGGTTTTTGTACATCTGTATTTCCCCTCTAGGTCCTCTTCTGTAAAGAGATATCCTACTTTCACTTAATAGAAGTCCTATTATGGCTATTATCTCAAGACTATCTTATAGAGAACTAATAATTATTTTTGTTTCTAGGTGAATCAACAGTATTTTCATGTACTCATCTTTCAGTATTTCTCTGCTAAAAATATAGCTGTATGTAGATCATGTGAATAGTGAGAGACTGTGATTTATCCTATATTCTAAGTAATAACTGAGACAGGGTATAAATGAATTTTGCTTTTGTGTTTTGAGTTCATTGGGGGGTTTTAATGCAGTTTTTGGAAGCACTTGCACTTTATTCATTACTTAAATTTAGCTAAATGGGCAAGTATACACCACTTTATAAAGGAATTACTGCAAAATATCTGTTTCCAACGAGTTTTCAGCAGGTGTTTTTGTAAAGTAAGACATAACTATTATTTAGGAGTGACTATTACTTATAATCAAAATTCAATTTAAGGCCCAGTATAAAACTGCTGCAGTGCAAACAGCCTCCATTTGTCATTCCATTTTGATTTTCTGTTATAATTTTTTTTTAGAAAAGGTGAGTACACTATTCTGTTTCATATTTTCTTTGCTCCCTCTATTCTAGTGTCCACAAAATGGAAACGACAATAGGTTCAAATTCCCTTTCAGTTTTTCTTTATATATACGACTCAGAAGTGGAATCTCAATGGAGACATGATAAAGGCATTTGTGAAAATTATTGTAAATAAAATATCTTGTCATGCAAATATTTATATGTATGATTAACTTTATAACTGGCTTCATTGAAGTTATTATTACCAATGCTCAATCAGTCAGAACTTCAACTTTAGTCTTACAAGTGTTTTTTAATATCAGGATCAGTATAGCATATACCATGTAATAATTCCTAAAATTTGCAGTATTTTTTTCTAAAGCAAAATACTTCAAGTGTTTGGTATATATTTAGGGGCCTAAAGTTTAGGTCTAATGCTCTTATTTTTTTGTCTTAATTTGAAATAAAAAAGGTCAGAATATAAGACCTCAGTGCTGATCTGGAAGTCTCTCATTTATTTTTTCAAGAAATCCGATGATGTAGAGATTAAACTACTGCAATGTGTCTCCATGGAATTCGTCTAGCAGAGGTTAGATGCTCCAGAAAACAGTGGAGCTACTTGTTTTAAATTAAAAAGAAGGTTGGCAGCTGTGTCAGAAAGGTGATTGTTTAAGTGATCTTGAAGCTTTTGGAAACTTCCTGCACATTGTATTTAAGAGAAGTAATTTAATCTCTTTACAGGAAATAGAATGTTGATGCTTTTCCATTTGAGTGGAAACATATTTCCTCTTATCTAGCATAAACATGCATGATAAAAGTGCAGATATTTTAAAAGTGAAACTTTTTCATAAATATTTAACTTTGCATAGATTATTGTTAAGCTTAAAGCCACATGCATTTACTAAGAGGTAGGGAAATAAATGTAGAGTGGGAAGCTCAACCAGTGCTGCTTTCAAGACCACAGCTCTCCTAGATCTCATCTTTGCATGTAGAAAACAACAATGGAAACATCCCTTCTCTGCACTCTAAGATTACGAGGATAAAGTTTCCTTAGTTCAATGATTGGCATGTTCATCTAAATGGTTTTGTCTTCCATTGTATGGAAGAACTGCTATCATCTACACACAAGCTAGAGAGAGCCCTTTTTGCTTTTAAACCATGGCACATCATGCCACAACCCTATTGCCCTCTGTGAAGATGTCTTATTATGGATGCCCTTCACCTTTCCTCTCAAGAAACGCAGATCCTCATCCTAATGGTGACTGTGTATTATAGCAGTGCATGATAACCCTGTCACTCTGGTTGCTGGCTCTCCACCCAAGCAACTGAAGTTTTCCAGAGAAGGACATACAAACTTAGCATGTTAACAAGCTCTGTTCTTCCAAAGGAGAAGTCATGTCAGAGGCTAGATACCTGGGGAAAAAAAAAACAACCAACAAAACCAACCAACCAACCAACCAACCAAGGAATAGACATCTTATCCAAGTAATCCAATACCTTGGTGTTATGCTTACTTACTTTCACTTTTTACTGCTTAGTTTCAGCTCTGAGCAAACTGTGGTTCTTTTCCCTTAGCTCAAACTATGTCCAGCTGCAAAGACAGAATTTAATTTTCCTGCCAAGATGCCCTAGAAAGTGTGTTTATTATTTCCAACTGAATTAAGGAGTGATCATAATGAATGAGTAAGGAGACATTGGTTCTGTTTTGTGTTTCATCATTCCCAGTGATGTATGCAAAATTAAATTTAGCAAATACTTCTTTCATAAAATTAGCTTCAGGTTTTTCTCTATGTAAGTAAGCATTGCCAATCTTGCATAAAGTTTGAAGACTCAGGACTTACCCTAGTCAGAAAAAACTATTTGAATATATTCAGACAAAAAAGAGAGTGAGTCACAATAGTGTGATAGTCTCAGAAAAAAAAAAAAAAAAAGAAGAGCGTGACAGAAGTTCAAGACACTGACCAGGCACTGAGAAGATCTTAGTTCACTTCTCAACTTCCCAACAAAATTTCTTGGATATCATCAATAATCTCCTTACTGCAGTCCTGAACTGTACAAAGTAGATAACACTTGCATTTACTCCATTACTGAAGCCCTAATCTTCATGGTGCAGAAACTACTCGTACTGTGTGGATGTGCAATGCGTAGCATACTGATCTGAGTGTGACATACTAATCACATTTTTATCATTATATGTAGTATTAAATTTATTTAGCTACGTTGCTGGGCTGAAAACAGCTACGTTTGCTTAAAAGCCAATGTTGCACACACGGATGAGCAAAGTTTCAAAAGATGTGTTGTTATCCAGCTTAGGCATTTTAGTCTAGCATGCTGTTATTTAAGATTATGTCAGCACTTCTGTTATCTTATTTTTCACCAATCCATAATTAGCTTGCACAAAATTCACTAGGGACTACATTTCAGAGTAGAAGATATTTTATGCAAAATTGTTTACCAGCATGGAAAGAAACGGCTTAGTTCAAGGTTTGCTATCACATAACAGGAAGTTTATTAGTGTTCTTATTTGTCCTTGTACAATAGAGATCTCTTATTTACCTATACCAGTGGAAGGATGAACAGATGATAGAGTACTATCAGTCTCTGAACCATCTCCTATATTTTTTTGGTTTCCAAATTCAGTCCTTCCATGTTGTATGATTAGCCTAGTTAGGATAACTTTCTAACTCTACAAAAAGATAATCAAAACTAATCTACTTTTTTCAGGCCTTAATGATTGTCTAGTTAGTCTTACTTTTTTCAGGTTCTATGCCCTGATTTTACGTCTTCTTAAAATCTCAACCCTTATCAAGCCCCTTACCCTGTCAAGATTAAAGTTTTCAATACTTGATTTTTCCACAAGGATGGAATTCATGGTCCATAGAATAGGCATCTTCTCACTCAATGAGCCTATATTTTCGTCAGTAGCCATTAGAAAGAAACACATACCTCTAGAGGGTGACATGTTCCACTCACGGGCAATATTTTTCCCTGTTCTTCATTTCAGAAAGATGACTTTTAATGGCTATCGTTACTTACTTGTATCTGTCTACAGGAAGAATTAATAGACATTCTGCCTTTCTTTCATGATGGGTACCACACATCAATGCAGCTATATAAATAATGGCACACGTCTTATATTATAGCTTGTTAATGGTGGACCGTGACTTCCCATAAATCACCCTGAAAATACTCTGATTTTTACAGATCAGTTTTTTGAGCTTTTTATAGGTCCTGCAAGCCATTCATATATTGGTTTGCCAGTGCCTGAACTTGCTTTCTAACTAGCTTGGGGAATTAATCCAAACTTTACTAAATACTACAAAGGTAGTTGTGGAGGCCATTCTATAATTCTGCTGAAAATGTGAGAATGGACAGTGATTGCAAAAGGAAAATGTAAAACTGAATATGTCCATTAGAAGAATTAAGTGTTCACATCCAATTTACTAGTGTTCAGTCTCAACTGAGATGACAATTCTAGTCCGTTAGTTTAGGGTCTAATCTGTTAAGCAATATTAGAAATTGTCAAGTGCATAGTTGCACACTTAATTTTTCTGATCTGTGACATACAATTGGTATGTGGAAACAGAGTGATGCCTCAGTATGTCAACTTCATTTATAAAACATGCAAAGAAAAACTAAGCAGTAGATTGAAAATAGAAATTTCCTTTAGAAAGTGTTGTGAAGATGCTGTGATATAGTTTCTTCAGCACATAGTTCATTGATAAATCTTCATTTTTTCTGTTTCCTTTAGAATAAAATCTGCTTGTAGGAATTGTTTTACCTTTATACTCAAGAGTCAATGGATAAAATACAGGAATGATGCCAGGAAAGGGAAACAAAACTGGTCTTTTCCAAGGTAAGAATCATAATGCTTTCCTGGTTATTTGTTAATTCATGCTTTCATATTGGCCCAAGGCATCTTCAAAGTGCACGGCTCAGGAAAAATCTGAGTGAATTTTTTTTCTTAATTTTCTTAATTTCTCCAGCTGTTTCTCCTGAGACAAAAAAAAATTAGTTTGAACTAAAAATCCACTTTTCTGAATTAGTATTTTAAGTACATAGCTGACAAAAGGTGAAAAGAAGCTGTTCTATGAACATTTTTGATTTTTTAGAAGATATTTGAGGATTTCAATGTTACATAGCACACTTTTTCATTCATCCTACACTTAAATACTTAAATTCTGGAGGAAAAGGCATTTCAAATGTTTCTGTTGCCAGTATTCCACACTGGGTAGTATATGGTGCTTGCAGCTCAGACTGCCTTCTGAGATATTTCTCCTGACATGAAGCACAAGCAGATTTTAAACATTAACTCAGTTATAAGCCTCCAAGTGTGGCAGAGTTGAAGAGTGAATCCTCATTCCATAGTTTTTTCATAGAGTAGGATAACCAGTTCTCTGGAGATCTGGATAGTTGTGGTGGTATTGCTTATAAAAAATGGTAAGGATTTACAAGTGTTTACAGGTGATTTAATTGTGAATTTCAAATTATTGACTGTGGTTAAAGTAGCCAGCATGATAATCTAGTAGCTTTTTATTTTCTCCTCCAGTAGCAAAACAAACAAAACAACTCGCTAGTTTTACACTACATCTGTTTTTCTCAAATTAAGGTTTCAGTTGTTAAACAGCTTACTCACTCTCAGAGAGATTCCTGCTGTGGGCAGGAAGGGAAGAAAATCTTGATGAGTTGAAGCCAAGTTGCTACTAATTTGCTTAAAGATGCAGAGATAAACTGTAATTCAAACACTCAAGTTCTTTTCAAGTGAATATTTCAACACAAATTATATGACCTCTAAAAATATTACTGAAATATTGTCTCTTTATAAGTAGAAATAATCCACAGAATCGCAGAATATGCCCAGTTGGAAGGGACCCATAAGAATCAACAAATCCAACTCCTGACCCTGCACAGGATCATTACCAAGAGTCACACCATGTGTCTGAGAGTATTGTCCAAACACCTCTTGAACTCTGTCAGGGTTAGTGCTGTGACCACTTCCCTGGGGAGCCTGTTCCAGTGCCCAGCCATGCTCTGGGTGAAAAACCTGTTTCTAATATTTAACCTATACCTTCCCAGATACAACTTCAGGCCATTTCGTTGGATTCTGTCACTGGTCACCACAGAGATCAGTGCCTATCCCTCCTCTTCCCCTTACAAGGACATTGTAGACTGCAATGAGGTCTCCCCTCAGTCTCCTCTTCTGCAGGCTGAACAGACCAAGTGACCTGAGCTGCTCCTCATATGTCTTCCCCTCAAGGCCCTTCACCATCTTCATTGCCCTCCTTTGGACACTCTCTAATAGCTGAATATCTTTTTTATATTGTGGCACTCAAAACTACACACAATTTTCAAGATGAGGCCGCCCCAGTGCAGAGCAGAGCAGGACAATCACCTGCCTCAACTGGCTGGTGATGCTTTGCCTGATGCCCCCCAGGACACAGTTGGCCTTCCTGGCTGCCAGTGCACTGCTGACTCATATTCAACTTGCCATTGACCAGGACCCTCAGGTCCCTTTCCATGGCACTTCTTTCCAACATCTCATTCTCCCATCTGTACAAACATCCAAGGTTGCCCCATCCAGGTGCAGAATCCAGCGCTTCCCCTTGTTGAATTTTATATGGTTGGTGATTTCATAGCCCTCTAATTTGTCAAGGTCTCTCTGTAGGGCCTCCCTGCCTTCAAGGGAGACAACAGCCCCTCTCAGTTTTGTATCATCTCCAAACTTGCTTAGTACCCCTTCCAGTCCTGCATCCTAGTCCTCTAGCTCAGGGCACAGAGACTCCCTTTGTCCATCATCTGTGTTGAAGACAGAGGCAAAGAAAGCCTTAAAAACCGCTACTTTGACTCTGTCCCTGTTTATGAGCTGACCATCCTCATCCTGTAATGGGCCAATGATATTTCTATACTGCCTATTGTCACTAATGTATTTGAAAAAAGCTCTTTTTATTGTCCCTCCCATTTCTGGCTGCTTCAATTCCATCTGAGCTTCAGCCACAGAAATTTTCTCACTACAGCGGCAAGCAGCATGTCCAAATTCTTCCCATGTCACTTGACCTTGCTTCAACTGGGCATACACCTTCCTTTTTTACCTTGTTTCCAAAAAAAGATACCTGTTCAGCCAAGATGGCCTTCTGCGTTGCCTGCTTGACTTCTGACATTTGGGAACTGCCTGCTCCCATGCCCTTAGGAGATGATGATTAAAAAGTGACCAGCACTGATGGACCCCAGCATCTGCAAAAACATTTTTCCAGGGGACCTTACTTACGAATTTCCAGAGCAGCCTGAATCCTACTCTCCCTGTGTCCAGAGCTGAGGTTTTGCTGGTAGTTTTTCTCCTGTTAGCAGAGGTTTTAAACTCAATCACTTCATGGTCACTGCGTCCAAGGTGGCCACCCATCTCCATTTCACTCATGAGATCTGCTCTATTGACAAGCAGCAGATCAAGGAAGGCATTTTTCCAAGTCAGCTCCCTTAGGACTTGTTCTATGAACTTGTCATCCAGGTTTTTTAGGAATCTTTTGGCCCAAGTTGTGCTAGATGTGTGATGATCCCACTTAATTTCTGGCAAGTTAAAGTCCCCCAAAAGGACAAGAGCAGTTGACTTGGAAGTGTTCCTTAGTTCCTCAAATAATAATTTGTCATAGCCATTGTTCCGGCTGCGAGGTCTATAGTAGACTCCCATGACGACATCCATATTATTTGTTTGCCATTTGATTTGTACCCAGAGGCTCTCAACTGTGCCATTGCCAGGTGTAAGCTCCATACATTCTAACCTTTTAATGACATATAGTGCCATCCCTCCACCTCTTCTGCTCTTCCCGTCCCTCCTCAAGAGCCTGTAACTGTCCACTTATGCCAATGTCATCAAATCTCTGGGACTGGGCCAAAGCTTCCAGCTAATCTTTGTTCCTCATACTGAGTGCATTAGTGTAGAAGCGTTTCAGGTGTGGTACATTGTAGACAATACCTCCTGACGCAAATTGAAGAACCCCATGAGTGCTTGTTTCTTCAAGCTTTGGCACACCATCCCATCGATCACCACTTGTGAGTCTGGCTTTGTCCCTTTCCCCCTTCTGAGCTTGTTTAAAGCTCTGTCAAAGAGCCCCACTAGTTCCTGTGCTAAACTCTTTTTCCCCTCTGGGATTGGTCCATCCTGTCAGGTGACAGTAGTCCAAGTGTTGAGTAGGTCATCCCATGGTCAAAAAAACCCAAATTTTTCTGATTACACCAACCTTGGAGCCACTCATTGACCCGATGGATCTGCCTATTCCTATCAGTATTATTCCTTGTTTCTGGAAGAATCAAGGAAATCACTACCTGTGCTCCTGATCCCTCTACCAATCGTCCCAGAGCCCTGAAGACTCTTTTGATTGTCCTCAGATTTCTCTTTGTTATTTTGTTGCTGCCAGTTTGAACAACCAACACTGGATAGAAATCAGAGGGCCTTACTAGACTGGAGACTTTTCCAGTAATATTCCTTACCCAAGCCCCTGGGAGACAGCAGACTTCCCTGTGAGTTGTGTCCAGTCTGCATACTGGGACTTCTGTTCCCCTTAGAAGGGAGTCTCCTATTACAAACACCTTTCTTTTCCTGTTAGCAGAGTAGGTCTTGATGCAGGGTCCAGGTGGTGGTGTTTTATGAGGCCCCACTACCACAGAAGGCCCTTCACCCACCTCATCAGTTGTCTGACCTCCTAGTTTCAGAGCCTCATACCTGTTGCAGAAGGTACCAGTCCTAACTGTCAAATTTTGAGAAGGAGGAAGAACCTGCCTCCTGGTACATGCAGTGACCTGCTTCCAGCCTTTCTGTGTAACCACTACTGCCTTTACCAGGCATTTTAAATATACTTTGTGCTTCAAGATGCTCTCACAATGTTTACTTCATTTGTTCAGACAGGGAACTGATATACGGGACTCTTAAAACTAAAACTGGTGGGATTCTCTGATTTCTGGCCATGAAAGAAATGTAGTTTTATTAATTTTTATTAAATTCCTTCATCCAACTTAAATTACAAGGTTCAAGAATGAGACTATATTCGTTTTCAGAAGTACTACACCAAGCCAGGAGATTATAATCATGTTAGAAAAGTGGAGAATTTTCCTCCTAAGGTAGATTTCACTGATGTTTTCTGTCCCAGTGTTAATCATATGTCTTGTTAATATGGAATTTTTACATTCTTTCAACTTAGAACCTTAAGAGAGTAATTTCTTTAGTCTCCTCATGTCCAGGTCTTTCTCAAGAAGCCAAGAGATCCCAGGTATTTTTCTTGCTTCATGTCTTCCAGGTCCTCAGACTTGCTGAATGTGCACAGGGCTACTTTCTTGGAGGAACAGAGCTGACTTGACAGCTTCTGTGTCAGATAAGCTGTGGTGTTCATGTCTTGTGAAGGAAAAAATCAGATTGGATGCTAGTTGCATGTGCCTGGTCCATTTGAACACGGCCCATGTGTGGCTTTCTGAGCCCACCCTTCAGACGTCACTGTCTCTGCCAATCTATCACTGTGACTAGATTACATCACTTGTGAATTTGCTCATGGTTCTGGAGATGCCTCAGTGTCTTGAATGACTCTTCAGATAAATAAAACCATGCAATATTTTAATTTCAAATTACTTTGATCAAATCCTTCCACGTTTTTGTTTTGGTTTGGTTTTCATATTCTGACTTAGTGCAAAGAAAGGGGGAAAAAAAGAAAATATTTTTAACAAACACATCAGTTTTGATCAGCTGCGCTTAATTTAACACAAGGTGCTGATTGACTTTGGTTAACTGTTTAGTTAGATAAGAAAAATCAAGTGAATTTTTTGCAAGTAATTTTCTATGCCACAAAAGGGGAATATTGTAGGCAGATTCATAGATTCTCAATTTAAATATTTCAATTACTAACAAAAAGGAGCTCAAGAAGGTAAAGAGAGCATAAAGATACATATTTCACAATGAAATGATTTTTAAGTGTGAAAAATTATATTATATTGTATAACTGCCAATTCTTTTTCAGTGGGTACCTGTAAACCTAATGAGGCCAAATCCAGCCAAAATAATAACATGCAGTAAAATAATCAAAACCTGTAGAGTACTTCTACATCAAGGAAGCAAAGTAGAGGTCTGGTATATTTTAAATTCTTACATGTTGCAGATCTCCTATACATATTTCTATTAGCAATATATTATATTGAAATATATTAGCACTGCTAGATTATTTCTTTGATTAGTATTTAGTGGTGATAACTGGAGATCTTTAATAGACATTAAGGTGGAGTATATATCTGTTTTAATATCAGGCAAAGTTCTTTTAGTGTTCATTTTCTTGAAGAAGCTGTGATTCTAAACAGTATTTGCTTACTATGGTTGTAAATGCAAGCACAAACAGACTGAAAGTTCCAGAATACTACATTAACAGAGGCAAAAATATCTTACTCACCATGGAAAGGGATCAATTAACAATATAATATCCAATATCTAAACAAGATTTGCAACATATTTTATAGTTAGTAAGAGGAAAGGAAAAGGCCACATATTCCTTGACTTCTGCATACTTTATGTGGGGTGCCCCAGCTGGTCTGGGGTCTCTGGAAACAGTAGGAACTAAAGATGGAACCTCTGCACCCTGGCAAGGTGGCAGACATGGAAGGGAAGGCTGTGACACAGAGTGGTTTTCCTCTCTGTTTTGCTGAATCATAGTTGTCTGACATGCACAGTGTACGTGTCCAATTGTGAATTATTTATGTTACTGAAAACCAATGGTGCATGGACATGTGTAGATAATAAAGTGTATATAAGTCGCGGCAGCGTTTGCAATAAAGGTCCAGTTTTCTGAAGAAGACGTGTCGTGTTTTGACCAACCCCGACCGCAACAACTTTATTCCTGGTTTTATCCTAATCCTGACTGGCATTTTGTCCTGAGCTACAATTTATAAAATTACCATTCATTCCTGCTAATGTTCTTGACAAAAGAAGGAGACTTAGAATTTGCCCTTTCAGGTTATCAGGGACAGTACATCAGTAAAACCTTCTGGCAGCAATCCAGTGGGTCTTCCCACAAGACCTTCCCTTCTGGCTTACTCTATACTGCCACTGTTTTGTGCAAGGAAAAACACATATCCTGCTTTACTTTCCTGAATGTCATGCAGTGAAAACATTTTTTATACCACTAGCTATGGTAGCTTTTCTGACTGACGTGAAGGATCTACAACAGCTTAAATCAGAGAGATGCTTAGTTTCAAAATGTGGAGTACTTTGGATAGTTGAAATATTATTGCTCAACCTAATCTTCCATCTTCCAACTCATTCTTCCATGGACACGAATAGGGAGAAAATAGCTGCCTTGACACAATATCTTATAATCAACTTTGCAGCTGTATGGTTCACATGGGTTAGGCTTCACTTCAAGTATCTATATATTAAAGGTCTCCTAACTCCATTGTATGCATATATGGAAGAATTTGGCTATATGATAGACTTCAGTGCTGCTGTTTCAAAGGACAGCTCCTCAGACAGCAAATAAACCTTGTGATGGGTAATAAGTGAGTCCAAGATAAGAAGATTTTTCTACAGAATTAATTTCCTGAAATTTCCTTTGCTTTAAGTTTTTGACAGTGCAAACAGCTAGGTGAAGTAATAGAATCTGAACCTTTCTAAGGTTTTATCAATTTAAATGATGTAGAGTGCTGTTTTACAAAGAAAACATTAAGAATCCTTCTCTATGCTTATTCAGAATCCATTTCTCTTTCAGGAAGCATAAATTAACTGTGACACAAAAGTTACTGTTATAGTTTTCAAGTGTGCTGAAAACTGGGCAGGAATCTTTTCTTCCCTTCCCCCTGCTTGCTGCTGTGAGGGGGGTTAAGTAGGCAATTAGCAACATAAAGAAACTGGCCAGGCCTGACATTCCAAAGCTGATGGCCCTTGGGAAGTCTGTGGGGGGGAGGAGTGTCTTTTGGTCTTTTTGGTTTCATCCCTCTCCGGGAGAGGAAGGGGGTGAGGTTTTGGTTACGGGGAACAGAAGAAAAGTGTGGGTTGAAAAAAACAACCCTGAAGTTTTTTTCTGTCTCTACTCTCAACCTGATTACCTAGCTGCAGTTTTTCTTCTTGTGAACACCATTGAAAGAAGGGACAATTATACCAACCACCACAACAGACTGCGTGAGTTTTCTTGGGAACGAACCTTTGTTAATTTTTTTCCCTTCCCCCCTTCCTCCCTCTCCCTTCCTCGGGAGTGGAGATCTCCATCCCCGGGCATCCTGCAAACCCGGGGCCCTGCACAGCGACCTCCGGAGATTCAACAGCGCCCCCTGCCGACCAGCACAGAGCACTGCAGGTTCTGCTCCTCC